>JAOYSI010010141.1:0-10517 GCA_025775065.1 Hiodon alosoides
TATATATATATATATATAATTTTTTTTTTTACAAGCCCTTCTTTGCATATATATCATTTGCATTTTGTAAATTATTGTGTGGTAAGTCAACAGATGATAGTAATGATGAACAATGAATTATTATTATTTTCTAAGTCAATGGATTCTGTGTAATTTTCAGGAAGTATATTCGTGGTATGATTCAATTAATTTATTCTTTCATTGCTATGTGTTCATAATTCCTTGAATTAAAAATAAATAAAATAAAGACTGTATCTTAGACTTTGGTGGTTCTTAGCCCTGGTCTTTGGGACCACTGTCCTGCTGGTTTTGTTTCAAACAAGCTGCTTAAGTAATTACTTAAGTGAATCCTTAATTGAATGTATGTGCCTAATCTGAGCATTTTAATGATTTGAAACAGGCATCAAGTTAAATTTAAAATGATTCAAAAGGGTTCACTTTCCGTATACAGCGTGTTATAAGTAATTATTAACTTAACTGAGAGGTCGGAACAAAAAAACAGCTAGACAGGGAGTCCCCAGGACTAGAGTTGAGAACCACTGCCTTAGTTAATGAATTTTCTTTATTCATAACTAGGCGTGGCTTTTCTATAGGAGAGGGAGTGGCCTAATGGTGCTACTGTATACCCCCATCCTGCCGCACCAAACCCCCCCCCCCTCCTTCCAGCTGCCCCAGGATGCTGACTGACTGATTTACTTCTGAACTTCCTGCCCTCTCTGCTGTTGTCTTGATAACCAGTCAGATAAGGGGAATTATGCATTTGAGTTTACCCCAACCGGCTCTAGCTCTACCCTGTGTGCTTCTGACTTGACCTATTTGACCGTATTTGACCAGGTTGGCGTATTCTGTAATTTCAGGGTAACCTGGATTAGCTGTCACCATAACAAGCACTGTATATGGGTGAATACATAATATGTTGTAATCTATAGTCATCCTTATAGAAGAAGTCAAGTTGGAATCGGTAATTCTGTGTACATCGGTCCAGGGGACTAATATGGAGACTTCTCCTCATGATACGTTTTTAGCGGGATAGAAACCCATAAGGAGGCCTAAAGATCAGAATTTTTTTCCACTGCAGTTTCAGTCCAATAAGAAATCAATTTATACTTTGGTGTATTTTCAAAGGCACTAACAGGGATAGTAGGAAGATCTTTCAGCAGTTAATACATACATAAATGCTGGTCTGCGAAAACAGGACATTGTTCATAATACAATTGGTGATGTATAATTCGTGATTTGCAAATAGATGTTGTTTAATAGATGTTATAGAAGGCATAGAGTGAGACCATGCATTTTCCCAATGTATTTAGTGTGTTGCTCAGTAACATCAATAATGTTTCCTACGTCCTTTAATACAGAATACCAGAGACTTATTGCTTAAATCTCTTCTCAGACAAGAAATATATGTAACTGCAGTCAGTTCTCGGACGCAGCATTTTTTTTTTTTCCATTGGAGCACATAAAATGTTCCCCAGTACTTATGAAAGTGCTGAGCTTATTATTTTTTTTTGGTGCAGCCCCATGGGAACATCAGGGCTTCACAAATTTAACTTGGAGGGGGTCTGTGTCTGAGTCCCATCATTTCTTAAGTAAGATTTAGTAAGTTTGAACTCTGGTGGTGGGACTAAGCAATTATAAGGATTCCCAACAAAAATATTGACAATGGCCTATGCTTGACGTTTGCTCCAAATATGAAAGCATGATTTTCCCGATGAGTAACCATAAAACCACTTGATTTAGAGGTACTCAAATTCTCTATATTTTTGGTAAGTGGTAGACCTTATTTCGTAGAATTATTAATAGCATTTACAGGCCCCAAACTACTGAACACTCACTAGAGCTGGCTGTGAACACCAATAAGGTGAGACTAATTAATGTCAATATGTATTTATTACTAGGCGTGATATCCATTGTACATGGTAAATTCAATTTGCATAGGTTGTAGTTATAAAACTACGAACGGGACATGAGACTGGACATGATGGCCCCTTTTACATGCATATCTGTTATATAGGCTGGCTTCTGAGAGATGCTTTGCATGCAGCAGGATGTGCACAATTTATACTTTCCAATGTGGAATACGCGTGCACAAATGCAAGCCTTATGCTTTTCATTAAACCACAGCAGCCAAGTCAATCTGTAATTAAATTCTCGTTTCCCTTCATGTTGCTATTCCTTCAAAAGTATGCAATTATTTTGTGTGACTTTAGTAACACTGCATTTCAAACGGGGTGCAGACAGATTTTCAGCATTCCTTGCTGTTGCTGGAAATTTGCATTAAGTAAGTAGTTGTTATGCTGACTAGGTATCTCAGTGCAATACCTACATGTTTCCTGGAGATAAAAAGCTAATATACTTACTGGGTATGACAGTAGAGTGTACTGAGAGGAACAAAGAAACTACACAGCCTCCCAGCTGGAGATGAACATCAGGCGCGGTGAACAGACTTTCATCTGGTTGCTCTGGATCACCATAAAGAACTGAAAGAGTGGTGACGTTGGGTAAAAGTTACCAACCAGGCCTATTGATAAACAGCCGGTGACATCATTTTGGTTGATTCTTTTTACTCGGTTACAGCAACTCAAAACTGGATCTCGGTAGTTCTCTTACTTTCTCTGATTCACAGGTCATACAGATGGTTTCATTTAGAATTTTGTGTGATTACTCCTATATCTCCCTGACAGACTACTAAGCGAATTCTCTTAAGAGTGTGTTTTACCATATAAGGCGTGCGATCCCGGCTGCTGTAGAATGCAGTGAGTCAGGAAGGGGGTGTGCCCATAGAGGGCATGTGCTGACCCTGAACTGAGTGAAATCGCAGGGAGGGAAATAAGACGATGTGGCAAATCTTGATTTTCTGAAAGTTTGTCACTTTTATGCCACAGTTTCTTTCGCTCAAAGGAAACCATTCAACCCTTCTGAAATCCTTTCGCGTAGCGGCCTCTTTATGAATGTGGTGAACATTGACTGAATGATTGATATCATTTGAAAGTATCTTCCTCTGGGCAGTTTGTTTTCCATGACACCACTTCCACAAGCTGTAATGTCTTTAATGCATAGTCATTTTCCCCTTCTTAACCAGAAGAGTCTTTCCTATTGCAGTCAGGCAAAAGCCTCTGGTCGGAAGACCTTGACGTCAGTGTGCTAATTGTTTCTGCGGTGTGATTGAAAAGCACAGAGATGAAATATTTGGCAGATGGAAAGTATGGAAAGACTGTCATCTGTTCAGATGAACTTATTGCAGTTTTCCTTTATGCCGGCTAAATATGCTAATGAGGTTGCTTCTCTCATATCTCAAAAATCCAGTTCTATCCAATCAGCACAGATTCCCCTAACGGAGTCTCGTATCCTCAAAGTCCCTCATGGTAGAAGGAAATGAGTTAACCACTGTATAATTGGTTATGAGACCCACTATCCATGTCCATCTTTACATGGCTTGAAGTTCGTCTCCATGCTTCTGCCAGTGTGCACTGACCTCGGGGTGGTTTCTCGCCTTGTTCTTCTCGCAGGCGGAGGGAGACGTAGCAGCTCTGAACCGCAGGATCCAGCTGGTGGAGGAGGAGCTGGATCGGGCCCAGGAGAGGCTGGCCACCGCGCTGCAGAAGCTGGAGGAGGCGGAGAAGGCCGCTGATGAGAGTGAAAGGTCAGTGTGGGGCACTCAGTAGGTGTTTATTGGCAGTAAGCGTAACCAGATATTCACAGGGGCAGTTTTATTGTGAAGCTCTCGGTCGATGTCGAAGTCGCTGCTGTTTTCGTGCAGGGGAATGAAAGTGATTGAGAACCGGGCTATGAAAGACGAGGAGAAGATGGAGATCCAGGAGATGCAGCTCAAGGAGGCTAAGCACATCGCCGAGGAGGCTGACCGCAAATATGAGGAGGTGCGTGAGTTCGGCCGGTTGTGAAGGTTTAAGATCCGTCCCTATCGCGGCATTAAAACCGTTTCTTTCACACTTTGAACCTCTCTGATGTTTCACTCGTGACACACACAGGTGGCACGTAAACTGGTGATTCTGGAAGGGGAGCTGGAGAGAGCTGAAGAGAGAGCGGAGGTGTCAGAACTGTAAGTTCCACATCCTCACCTACCGTAACAAAACAATGAGTTATATTTCACTTTAGAATTCTCTTGGTTTGGTCATGCGGAGACTTAAAATGACCGTTGTCCTAAACAGCCAAACAGTTCCAGTCCAATAATACATTAATGTTATCCTGAAATCACACTGAGTGATCCTGAATTTGGTAGTGGGTTATTCACTGTAGCAAAGCAGAGGTGTGTTTGAACGCTAGGCACATAGTTGTACTATTGGGGGTGGAGTGCAGTTTGCATCCGATTTACACTTGAGAACACCAGGTAAGGCTGCCAGGTAAGGTCATTTCTGAATAATGATTTCAAAACAAAGAGAAAACCAAGAAAGAGTCAGTTGCTATAAAGAGCTTGAGAGCTGTTTCTCCATCCACCTCTCCCCCTGCAGTAAATGTGGTGATCTGGAAGAAGAATTGAAAAATGTAACCAACAATCTAAAGTCTCTAGAAGCTCAGTCTGAGAAGGTAGGCCCTGTCTTGATAGTATTTTTCCCTTTGAATTTCTCTGTGCTTTTTGTTTGTTTACAGTTCAGTCCACATGTTCTTATCGTATCTGTGAGCCTGTGCAGTTCCTAAACAGCACAGCTAGTCCCACCAGCCTCGTCTGGGATTTTCCCCCCCACCCCTCAGGGAGTCACTCTGTACTGATTAAATCTCTGCACTGCTTTTATGTGGGATGGCAGCATCGGATGCTCCATCGCATTTCACGCAACCAGATGTTTATGTTAACAAAGAACTCGATTGGTGGCGAGTTGATGGCAGGACGTTTTTGGCCAATAAGAACGGGGTGATGATGATGATGATGATTTTCTCGACTTGATTTTTTCAGTACTCAGAAAAAGAAGACAAGTATGAGGAGGAGATCAAGGTGCTTAGTGACAAGCTAAAAGAGGTGAGGTGGTGGGCACGTTGTGGCTTCTCCGTGCCATGTTGGTCAGTCACAACATATCTGTCTCACCAGTATACTGACTCCTGATGCCTCTCTCTCTCTCTCTCTCTCTCTCTCTCTCTCTCTCTCTCTCTCTCTCTCTCTCTCAAGGCTGAGACCCGTGCTGAATTTGCAGAGAGGACAGTGGCCAAACTGGAAAAGTCCATCGATGACCTGGAAGGTATGAACTGGCGTTTCTCCTGTTGAGATTAGTAAGACGGTAGCATTTTAAAAAAGGAGGAAGTCCAAGGCGGTTCTTTCACTCTGTTTCCAAATGTGGAAGCAATAGCACTACAGTTCTGATATTTTCCGGAACTTTCTTAACAAGGCACACTTCCTTATCTAAAACGGAAGCGTTTCATCTGTTTCCATTATTAGTTTCTGTAGATCTTTCTAAAGATCTGTGAACGTGCAGGGTCAATTCATTGTATCCAGTGTAGATACAGCATACTTGCAAGTGAAGAGGCTTTTCTTTTCATCTCCATTCATCTAGCTTTTAAAGTGAAACATGCACAGACTGGTTCAAAGTATTAATCGTTTCATTGTTTTTAGACTCCGTCTTAGCGTTGGTGTAAGGCTTCAGATGACTGGGAAGATGGGTAGAAATTTTCAAAAAAACAGAAGTGTTGCTCTCTAAGTCTGAGTAATCAATGGCTCATAGTGTAAAAACATAAATAGAAAGCAATAACTTCCCGACGGTTGTTTCACATAGTAAATTGTTTTTTTTTACCGTGTTTGAAACAGAACCCACACGCACCTTGTTTCATAAATCCTGTTTGTTTCCTACTGACCTATCCTGTTTCCTTTCCTGCTATTTTTCCGACCCCACTATCCTGTTCTCCTCGGCTTGCCTGCAACTGCTGCGACCCTGTTTCTGCTGCCTTCTGACCTTTGACCTCCAGACGAGCTGTACGCTCAGAAACTGAAGTACAAAGCTATCAGCGAAGAGTTGGACCACGCCCTTAATGATATGACCTCCTTGTAGATGGGTGTTCATCATTCGCTATTCTTCATCCGCTCTGCTTTCTTACTTTTCCATCAGAAAGCTTCCTGTCTCCCTTGTCTCTCTCTGGTGACTCTGGCAGGCCTCTGTGCCTTATTCCTGTCTCGCTTGCGAGAGTCTCTGTAAAACCCAAATATAAAAAGTCAATAAAGTCTTTCGCTCCTGTGCAAAACCCTCTCATTTCCTTCTTCCTTTCAAAGCCTACATTCGTAACTCCAGTACTTTTCGATATCTTACACGTTGTTTTGATTTGAGTCGTATTGAATCAACATTTTATATACCATGTAAAATGAATGACTTTTTCTGTTAGTCTTTACACTGTTGGCAAAGGTTATATTTTACTAGTTATTAAGTTCACTCATGGTTGTTGTACACATTCATGTCTCCTGATTGTATGCAGCGGATAAACACACCGGATTTTTGTTAGAAAATGTGTCAGTGTTACCACCTTCGATTTGAGATGTGAAAACCACTTATAGTTCTAGTTCCCCTTCTATTGAAAAGAAATACCCATAAAACAGCTATATATTGTATTTCTTTGCAAGAAACTAGCTGGACTTTTTTAAAACAGGTTTTCCCATTTCTGCGTTTTACAATGTTTTACTTAATTCATTTTCCAGAGAAATTGTCAAGCGCCAAAGAGGAGAACTTGGGAATGCATCAGGTTCTGGACCAAACCCTACAAGAGCTGAACAGCTTGTAAAAAACAAAAAACGAAGAAGAGGACAGCAAATATCTTAAACATTCCATGGAAATCAATGTTTTAATTCCCAGAAAGAGGGGATTTAACTTAATACCTGTATGAGAAAATTCTTCAACGTGTGTCTTTCGTCTCCACTGAAATGTATCCCCTCTCCTCACTGCCCCCTACCAAAGATATTTAAGGTTGGTTTACAGAGAACCGTGGATTCACAGGTCAGCACTCGCGGGGACATTGGCTGTGTTTAGTAATGAAGGCGAGAGTAGAGGAGAGAAACATTCGAATGGCCGCCCCTTTTCACATCTGGTCGTCTTGCAGAAGACTTTTAAAATTGGAAACGAATTGATGAGATTCAGAAGGACGTTACTGAAAAGCCATAGAGCACTCTGGAGTCAAATATGAATGTCGTCTAACACTCCCAACAAATTCACTTCCTGTTGGTAGAAGACACCAGAGCTATAATTAAGTGACAGCTGTGACAGCTCGCTCTTTTCAATGTTTATTTTCAATCTTACTCAATTGCAATAAGGACAATTCTTCATTTCACCATCTGTGCACTAAATCACATTCCTGTCATTTGTGTAAAACAAAAACAAAAATTCCAACACCAAAATTTGCAGCACTGGTGCTCAAACCTAGATTGTACAATTGTACATAGTTAATTTGCAGTTCTGCTAATTGAAAAAAAAAATATTACAGCTTTTTTCCCACTGTTCTGCTGGGGGACCATCAAAACCAAAGTATATCCTCTTTATTATTGTTATACCAGGAAAAATACCCTTTTATCTGCAAATGTCTTACTGTAAGTTTTTTTTGTATGTTCTAATGTAAAAAGTGAGGATTACTCCAGATTGGGTAATGGAATAAGCCCGGTACATTTGCCTCACTTTGGTCTGTATGAAAACGATTCCCTTTTCTAGATTACAACATAATAAATTTTTACAGAACTCTCTTTGCTCCCACTGCTCTAGTGGACGTCACTGCTGAGTCCATAATGTTTTTCACTATTAAAATGACATAAATACGGGTCGGATCCGTTTACCTCAGCTTCAGAGAGCGTACATGGAAGGTCTAGGCATTCTTCAACACAACAGTGTTTACTATTGGAACTTAAGGTAAAAGTAAGTCACCACAATCTACAGCCACCAGAACCACTATATTATTTTGAGTAGGTACGCTTACCTGGGATATAAAATATTCTTTATATAGGCCAAGTGGCCAATGTTCATTTGACCAAAAACAATGGTTAAACATTTAGATTAAATTAAATCAGTCTATACAGATTTAAAAAAAATAAAAAATGTCATGCAGTTATTTTCACATTTATCATATGATACACAAAAGGTTTGTACCATTAGATAAAAGACGCCGTACATAAGCTTGAACAGAAAGGGGGTTAAGAGGACTCTACCCACAACCTTATTCATTAGATCACTATGCTTGACAACGGGGTAATCCCGCAAAGAATCACCGTTTGATTATAATATCGCATTCACATTCGTTTCCATAGTCTCCATTTGAAATGGTCAGCCATCGACGGGTTCTGTCAGTCTCAGAGACTGAGTGATGCTTGTGAAATTTGGCTTTGAGGGCTCAGTGTTGCTTCTTCCTAAAGGAACAGCCTTGAATGGACAAGAACAAGGAACAAGAAGTAAACTCCTGTATATTATAATCAACGACAGCAAGTGATGGCCTAATTAGCATTTCGGAAGAGACAAAAAAACAGACGTTTAGTTGTTTACTTGGACGGAACCATGTTCTATGGACATTTGGGCAGCCTTTAAAGTAATTCATTCTTCAAATTGCACCAAAGACAATTTGGTTCAAGGATTTGGAATACTTCAAGGAATTTCCAATACAATGAACCAACCAACCACAACATTAGATATATTGCTCATGTCAAAAGATATCCCCCTTAAAAAAGGTTAACATGTCATTCACAAAAAGAATCATTTAATTTTTAAGCTGACCTTCGGTAAGGCGACATTTTCCTCCCCTGGGTTGACACAGGACATACGAGCAGCCAACGCAGGGCACCACTCTCTGTGCATGACTGAACACTGTGGTGATCCTGTAGCAACCTGACCCAACAAGCAATAATTTCCATTGATATGTACAAAAATGCAAACATTAGCCAATTTCTTAGGTTTCATACTTTGTTGAGTATTTGTATACTATACCATTTTAAAGTGATTTCCATTAATGTTAAATATACCTTTCGGTAATCACTTGATGCAGCAACACCTTTTGGAATGTAACATTGGACCTGTCAATAGCTAAAAAGTTTTGCATCAAACTTAACACTGCATTTCATCCATAGTGGATTAAATATGGAATTTATGGGAATCGCTAATTAGAATTTAACCTGTTCAGGAAAGAAATGGCGTGCATTATTTATTTTTGTTTTGACTTACATATCCATAAGCCACTGTAAAGACTACCTATACCAACCTGGACATTTAACATCCATAAAGTAAGAGTTTGGACTCTGCACAAGTCTCTTCTTTTTATGTCTTTGCTTCTCAGCCTCATAGGCAGGGTACATCAAGTCTTTGGCATGCTGTAAGGCAGAAATAAAGGATATGCTGATTAATTACCGACTTGAAATTGGTCTGGAAAGTGAAACCTGCTATTATATTATTTTTGCATCCTGCAAAATTTCTATGAGAGGTGCTGAGTTGTACTTGGCAGGGTTGGGAAAAAACTGCAAAAAAGATCAACACACTCAATGGAAATAAATGCAGGCAACATTTATTTAATGTAAAGTTTTCTTATAAAGACTCCAGGTGGTTACCCGTATTGAGATTATTCAACGCATAACGGAAATGCTCAGAGTCAATAGGTAATTAAAGCATTACATCAACATACAAAAAAGTATGTCCTTTGGTCAGTCAACGGTACTAACGATTAATTTATCTTTGGACGGTTAAACTCAAGACCGATTACGCGCTTTTTTATGTTCCTTTTATAAGGAATTAGTGTGACGTGGGCTTATGTTTGTTGGCTTGTTAACCAACAAATATAATCCGCAAACCAAGTTATGATCCTAATTTAACTAATTTACTTCTACATGTAGAATATAACGGTACCCATTAACTGGACTGATCCAGTTTGTGACCAATGAATACAGTTTACAATATAAATCCTTCTCTCGGATACCACCTGCTGCTTAAAATTGGTAACTGCTTAAAAGTTTAAAGTCCGATTATACGCCTCCGAACAGACATGCCCGGACATGCACAGTATTACATTTGACTGTATAATTAAATTAAAGTCCTTTTAGTTATGAACAATATCTAAACTAACAACGTTGTGTATATTTTCACAAATACAAACAAACAAATAAATAATTTAAAGTAGACTTTTATAACCGACTTATTTTGCAGGTCTGTTTACCAAGCTACATGTAAGAAAACATAACAAACATAATATTGAATTACAAGCAATCATCAAAGTGTTTTTAATTTAAATCTACTTAAAATATTAAACAATACAGACAACATGTCGCAATATTTTTTATAAACATTTATACTTACCGACATCTTAGCACTATCTTCTGACTTCTGATATGCTAGCGACAGTTCCACGATCTGGTTTTGACGTGAACAGAACTACACACGTACCGTTGTCTCCACACAAGCTTTCCCCGCCCACTCCACACATCTTCTACCTGAATATAACGTCATTCGCGTGGACCGTGTTCAGTTAAAATCAAGTGGTTTGATAACATCCAACGAGAAATATAGCCAAAATCCCTGAAAATGTCAATAATCTTTGTTTAATCCTGCTCAGTTTGTATTTCTTAT
>JAOYSI010010142.1:0-10517 GCA_025775065.1 Hiodon alosoides
CAGCCCACAGCGTATCCGCAGACCCTCCACCCGCCCTCACCTACCCCAGCCCACAGCGTCTCCGCAGACCCTCCACCCGCCCTCACGTACCCCAGCCCACAACGTCTCCGCAGGTACAGCTGAGGGGCCTCCCCAGGTAGACCCGAGCGAGCCTTCTGGCTCTAATGTCTGTTCATCGACCATCTGCTCGTGAAGCTCCATTGGCCTGGTGGTTTTCAGAGGTTCTCTGCTTTGACCCCCCACCCTCCCGGTGCTACCCCAGCGGGGAAATCAAGCCCTCAGCTGTTCATTACAGTATTGATGGTGACCATTTGGAGGTAAATGTTGCAGGAGGAAATTAAATTATTCTGGCAATCTGTGTTTGTTCCCTTCCGCCTACCCCGCTTGTGTGGACAATTTGGTCGTCATGCTTCCCTGGGACGTTTGCAGTGTGCTGGATCTAAATCTTTCCCCACTTCAAGCACTGGATTTCATTGTTTTGAAGTTTATTTTTAAATTATTATTATTGAGTTTGTCAGGGTGGTCTTTGTTAGTTTTATTAGTATTGATTCCACTGAGTGAGAACTTGCAATTGATATTGATGAATGGACCTATGGGTGGTAATGGCCCTCGGTATCAGTGAGGACAAATGCAATTAGCCCTGAGTTGCTTTTTATTGCGTTACACGGGTCACAAGGTAAATCTTGGTTTCCTTGCCTAATCAGCACAATTACCCGTCTGATACACAGACAGAGGTTCCATGCACGAAACGTCGTGGCTATCAATTACCGGCACCGAGTGGCAAATGTCGTAATAATCGGGCCAAGAGAAGTGATTTTGCGGTTTGTGAGATGTGCCTATATTTGGATCATAAATATGAAAATGAGTTTCTGGGGACATGCCCAACATTTCAAGGTATATACACGGCACTCTAGATGCATGTGAGTCTGTGTGCATGCATAATTTAATGCATCTTTCCTTCGTTCTTAAAAGCGATTAGCTCCCTCTCTGCTAAATTAGTTGCCGGTATTTGTGATTCTGAAGAGGCCATCATCGTTCCTGACAACTGTTGCCTAGCAAGTAATGCATATTACTTGAAATGTTAATGTTTCACTTTATTGCGTTTCCATTCCGTTGAATTAGTACAATAATTAATCAAAATGAACCCGTCGCGCTCTACAGTAAATGTTTTCCATATTCATTTATAGACAACTCATTAGTAAATAATGAGTTGGCTCCTATGTACTCCCTCTGTGTCTGGAAGCTGGAAAGACTGGAGCAGGTACATGCTGCTTGTTTTAAGTTGGGTTGTGCGTGTGCTGTCACAGTATTCCGTCTACGAAATAATTGATTATTTTTGTGTGGGTACCGAAAAAAATACGGCTTCGGTCTATAATTATATAGAACTGTGAATGGTCTAGAATGTTCTACGGCAAACGGTTTTCTGAACAGTTCACTGGCTGTAAATCGCTCCTGGCGTGCACGTCGGGTGAGGAACTTTGAGTGCGCCAAGCGGCCGAGGACGGACGCAGAGACTGCGTCGAAAGGCAGTGGCGGGGAGGCAAGGGGTTCCTCCGGGAGCGGTGCGGAGGGGACAAAAGGCGTCGCTGGAGATACGAATGCTGAGGCCGGCTCCCGGTTGGTTCCTTGCCTGCCAGCAGCTCTTTCCGGGTGCCTGGATGCCAGCTCCAGGGAATTTCCAGTCCCCCTCATTAATCAGCATGGCAGCTCTGGGTTTTGAACTCCGACCTCGGTGACTGCGCATATTATTTCATCCTTAACTTTATCTCCACTTTCCATCTCTCGAGTATTAGTGCCAACACGTTTGAATGAAAATCTACTACATAGTCCTTAGTTAATAGGAATGCTGCTTACACCCATGGTGTTATGCTTAGGAATTCATTAGATTGTCTTTCCTGGAGGACAGTGGGAGTGGATAGCCAGTCGAAACTTACAATACAGAGTTCTACTCGTTTTGGAACATTTGACTGATTTTTTTCACACTATGAACCCTTGTACGTCGCTCTGAATAACAGCGTCAGCTAAACGAATAAAACTAAACCTAATAAAATGAAAAAAATTATTTTAAAAGATAGCATCGACCTTTCTCTTGGAGGAGCAAGGCACATTTAACCCTTCACACTTTTCAGAGCCAGACATTACATTAATGCTACATTAAGGTTAAATTGCATTACTGCTAATGGGCACCTCTAATAACTGAGTACATGCAAAAATATTATATCTCCTGTAGCTAAGGGAATAAATTAGCTTTAAACGGAAATTTGAAATGATTAATTTATAGATTCAGGAATTCATTATACTTGAACAAAGAAGAATGTTTTTCCAATTTGTTATAATTTTGGTTTTCATTCAAATTTAAGAACGCAAACCACACTCCTTGCTTGTATCCAAAATAAATATGTGAAAAGATTCGGGAATTCCGTTGAGCAGGTTGTGTGTAGAATATGTTACAGCATACTTAAGATTAAGGCTAAAATTAGAAAACCGTGTTCAAGGATTTTGGTGGACCAGAGAATCGTGACTGTACATTCTCAATAAATGATAGGGTGTGTGTGTGTGTGTGTGTATGTGTATTTGTGTATGTGTATATGTATATGTATGTGTGTGCATGTATGTATGTGTGTGTGTGATAATGACGGGTTAATGAAAGCAAAAAATATGCATTAATAAGAACCAATCAGATCACGTGGAAGTTGTCGTTTCTGCTTCAACAATCACTGTGTTCATATTCAAAGCCGAGATCTGCTTGGCTCTTATTCTAGCCAGACAAGAACATGGGGCTTTTTTGCATCAGTGTTAATTATAAGGTCCACAACCTTAACTAGTGCTTTCTCAGTGCTATGATTGACACAGAAGCCAGAATGAAATTCATCAAAGGTTGAAAATTGGAGAATAGCCTGAAATAGCCAAGGACAGAAAAATCTAAATGACTTTTATATAGGAAGGGTTTCACCATGCTGGTTTAAATACAGTTGGGAATACAGTCTGTTAACAGGGAGTGATTAGCAATTTCGTACATTGTTGTCAAAAACAGTTTTTTAAAAAGACGTGTGGATGGGATCAGTATATCAACCACGTCCATAGTGCTGATGCATGATTGGCTCGGGTAGCCTCACATCATGTCTTGTCGACTTGACACCCAGCCGCGTTATCTTGTCCCTAAAATATGCTGCAGACTCGTCGGATTTTACACGTGGAGAACAGTTAGGGTAAAAGTTAGCGGCCATCGAGAGTACTTTTGGATTTTTCTGATTTCCAATTGTCTTGTTGCAGATAGACAGTAGTTTGGAGAAATCGGTAAAGATAGTGGGGCGGTGCTTTGGGGGCCCATTCTGGGTAATTGCTGGCATAGGTGGCTGACACTCGAGCAGAATAGCATGATGCTGGAAAGACTCGAAGTCACCAAAAGAAATGTCCTTACAGCTGAGTGCATTTCTAAATACAGAGGCTGTCCTCCCACCTTTTTTATCCTTTCTGATTGAGTGTGAGAAACTGTCATTTGAGAGAGGGGGGAGGCTTAGTGCTTCAACAAGGGCAGCTGACCCATCTGTGTTCAGCCAAGTTTCAGAGAAAAACATGTAATCAACATTGTGCTCAGGAATGAGGGCATTGACAAGAAAGGTGTTTTTTTTTTTATTTGGTTATTTTTTTTATTACTAGCGATTGCGCTAACATTTAAAAGAGATTCAATGAGAGGCTACTCTGCCCTTGGGGCATCTGTCTTGAGATAACCAGAGGAATAACAATTGAGTTATTAATATAACTACCAGCACACTTTCTAAAAGTCTGTGACAGTAGGAGATTTATGTAGACAGTGTGGACTCACCAGTAGGTGGCTGAGTTGTGGTATTCCTGGGTAGGGCAAAGAATCAGACATCAAAGCTTGTCGCTGAATCAACACAGTCGGCTTTGTCACTGGAATCCTGGAGGACAGTAAGGTTCAAGGTTGCTACACAATATTTTGGCTGGGATGACACAGTTTAATGTAAGGGATAGAATACAAGAAATCCTGATTGCCGATGGCTACATCTTACAGGATCGCTAATGATTCCTAGTCCAAGTGTGTTGGCTCAGTTCAGAGCTGATATAGGGTACCATAGCAGTACCATGCAGTGCCAGACAGTATTTAGAAGGGGTCCACAATGCTGTCTGTATTCCGGTTGCTTTAGTGACATAAACCTCCTGTCTGAGGCTTTGGAAGCTCTCTTTCCTTCTGTGTATGCAACAGTAAAACAGAGAACTAAAACTTAATATACACAGTATAATGCAATACATATGAAAATGTATATGCAGAGTCAGAAAAGTGAAAGAATGCTGTGTGAAAAGTGTTAAAAAGAAGTCTAATGGGATGGCCCGGATAACAAGAAATTAGTTTGTGTATCTAGCAAAAAATAGGTATTGCGATTGAACATTGTTTGTGGACATACAACATCTTTGAAGCCCTATTTAGCAGGCTAATTAAATCCTGTGCAGTAATGGGGCTAATCCAGTTCTTCAGCGTTCATTTCCCACATAACACGCTATCATTTTAAAAAGATTATCAGACGTGTAGCAGAGAAACAAATGAATGCTGTTTGACGGAAGGGTTCCGCCAGTCGCATCTGCTGAGGCAATGACTGGACTCCAAAGTGCGGCGGCGACAGATCCGGCATGCAGAGAGCGCCCCGTGTTCTGGCAGGGGCTCCTGGCGCCGCTTCCGCTCCTGGGATGGGTCGCAGCTGCAGCGCTGGGAGACCCTGACGGAAGACCGCAGACGGTCACTGCTCCGCCTCGGCGCAAATCCCTTCAGATCACGCTTGCCTGAAATGACCGCTCGTCTGCGGTCGGCAGTAAAGGGTGGATGCCGGTCCTTTTCAGCGCAGGTAGAGGCCAGGTCGGGTCACACAGGGGAGGCTTTCCCTAACCCAGCAACACCAAGGTGGCTGGACAATCATGCTATACAAAGGAACCTGGCTAGTGCTAATGCTAATGCTAAAACCTGACCATTAAAAAAAAATAAATTTGTGTAACTTCCACGTATATATTGAATCCGGTATCTGCTATTTCGTCTAGACTACACTGGGTATGCAACAGTCGCAGGGCTCTGTATTTTTTATTACTCATGGTTTTACTGATTTACATGGTGAAACTGGACTGAGAACCAAGTGTGAAAGCACTCACAGTGCAAACCCTCCCAGTACTTTTCTCCTCTTTTCTATTGGAGTTTTCAAAGTTGCGTCCCAGCTGTAACTTGTGTTTATAGTAATATTGATTTCGCTGCTGAAGTGGGCTTACTCAGAAGTCCCGTGAAAGCCGGCGGATTGAAGTCTCGGTAGCGGAAAAAGAGAAGGCTGTTTTCTATCCGGAGCCTGCCTGAGCACAGAGAGGACGAGTGCTCCTCATCCCTCCAAGGGCCCCTGGTTACAAGCTCTCTCGAAAGATACCTCGTCCTTTGGCTCAAGATGATGTATTTTCCAAAGTTAACTTCATGGCCAAAGTAGTGTAGCACAGAAACGTATCTGATATGCAGAGCGTGGCTTAAGGCAGGAGTGTATGGTGAAAATGTCCGAATGTAAGCCATAAGCTGAGATGACTCGGTCAGGAGTCCGCCCTGCTGTTTTTACCCGATGCAGAATGTTCACGCGATGCTTTGGTGAAAAAGCCTGAATCGTGCTCTTCGTGGCTGGTACAGGATGGATCAGCTCCTTCTTGGTTTTAATTAAAGGTAGAATGAACAGGAAAGGGGGACTGTCGTCTCACCTTGTCCGGTACGGGCAATGTTCCAAACTCAGAGGAAAAACTTCTCATAAAGTTAAGTTATGGGGATTTGCTATTTATGTAATACTGCACATGGATTATAAGCATAATTTTGAAAGGTTTTTATTTCTTTTAATAATGAAAACCTTGGGGACAAACCAAAATAAATCTACTTAGAGTGCACTGCTTACGAACATTAACCGCCTATAAAAAGCTAATTACATTGGACTAATGGGATTCCAGGGTTGTTGTTTTCTAATAGCAAATGTTGAAAGAATAAAAAGCCACAATGCAAGGAACAGCCTGTTATTAAGATACCGTATTTTAAAGTTGACGTACAGATAGGGTCTCATATGAATATGAAATGGCTCTCAGATTGAAACCCCAGGAAACCTTCGCGAAGAACGTACGCATATCCTCTTGATTACCATGTTGACAGTGCGCACCTGTTCAAATCAGCTCCAGATAGCCACCTAATGCAGCTAGCTAAAAAAGCTGAAGCCAAATGCATGCCTGCGCTCTATGAGAAATACGTAGGCACCTAGAGTATGCAAATAAATGATCTGTTTAGCTGCTTATTTATCAAACAGCCACCTCCCGTATCACCGACCTCTATCTACCCATGGAAATGTTGGTCCTCGTATAGGTTGGACTTTTTTGGCGAGTGATTATTTTTGCGTCCGAGCTTGTGCACTAAATTTATATATTTTTCCAAACAAACGAAGGAATATGGGAAATCAGCCAGTCAAGCACTTATCTCCCAAAAGCAAACTCCCTTCCCTTGACTTGGTTTAAAAGGACAGCAGACTAAAGAGATTTAAAATAATCAGTGGAATATCGTGAGCTGGGGAAATTGTGAGAAAACGCGATTGAGCCATTAGGCTGAGCCATGACAGACCATATTTTCTTGAAGAGTATTTAGTCATCTAGAGTTAGCATGAACTGAAGACATGAAACAGCTGCATGAGATTCAAATGTACGCCAACAGCAGCGTCCTATTTGGTTTTTATTAGAGCAGATTAATGCCTGGCATGCTATAACCGGTACAGACCAGTAGTGTGGAATTAAGCCATTCATTGGGACATCACCGCTGGGGTTTTTTTATTGCTTCTTTTTTATTTTTAAGCCTGCCTGCTCTTTGGCAGGTTTTGATAGGAGGGCGGGTCATTAGGGTTAGTCTACCATCCCGTGGACTCAAATGGACCTCACCCTGTGGGTACGCAGAGCGAAGACATAGACCCGAGTCAATTTGTAGTCCTGAATTTTAAAACTATGGGTTTCAATTGCGTGGATTATGAAACAAGCTAACCAATTAGATTCACCGAGCCTTCATTATTTAAAAGCACAAAGTATTAATGTGATGTTTTATTGAGACGGTGAACTCCAGCTGAATTACATCAGATATTTTATTTATGGCTAAAATTTTTGCTCATTTTTTACACGTTTACAGTATAACTTTTTATGTAGCCCATTCTCATGGCAATTGTCTTTCAATGTAGATGTTTCTTTAAACATAATACATTTTAATTGGAAGAAATCTTTATTTCAATATTGCGTAACTAATTGTTTTCGATGTTAGAAGAAATTAAATCGCTTCGTGAGCTAATTTTTTTCAGATGCAATACTTGTAGAGTTCCGTGTTATTTAGTTTACGTAAGTAGCTGAAAGTTTGGAGCGTTAGGTCACCGTTGAATGGAAATTAACAGGATTTAGGTCAAGAAATAAAACGTGATCTTGATGATTTAATTCCACCCACTGAAGGGCAGTTTGTTTGGAATACAGAAATTCCAGGCACTCGTCCTAGATTCCGTTATTGTTATTTCCCCCACCCCTTTTTATTTTATTTATGTATGTTTTTACTATATTTGAAAAAGAAATCTGGGTTGCATTAGCAGTGCCACAAGACCAAGCTGTTTGCTGGGAATAATTCTAGGCCGTCGCCCTGAAAGACTCTAACCTCATGCTGACGTTTTAATTCCACGCAGTCAGTAAATGAAAATGGCATCGCCATGTAGCTTTGTGCGTTTTTTACCCTCTCCACCCCCCTCGTCATATTACCAGAGTAAACAGTGACAAGGCCGCCGCAGATTCTACGTTCTCGCCCAGGGGTTGAGCTGTAATGAGACAGGGAGAGGTTCCACTTGACGCCTAGCCCGGGGGTAACTGTGCCGTGAGTCTGGCAACAAAGACAGCGTTATTACAATCATATTTGTTCTGATTAAAAGTGACTGCTGACGATGTGGCTACCGGATGTGCGGGGCTTAGATGTCTGGAGACAAAAATACAGCAGGGTGTCGTAATACACCGGCGCAAATGGGGATCCTCCACAACTGTAATTGCATAAAACAAAGACGGCACATGCCTCCGGAAACGTAAAACTCTCTCTCGCGCAGACACGCAAACACACACACACATATGCACGCGGGCACATGAACGCACGCACCCATGCACACAGACACACACACACATATGCACGCACCCATGCACACAGACACACACACACAAACGCACGCACCCATGCACACAGACACACACACAAACGCACGCACCCATGCACACAGACACACACACAAACTCACGCACCCATGCGCACACACACACACACATATGCATGCGGGCACAAGAATGCACGCACCCATGCACACAGACACACACACACACACACACAAACGCACGCACCCATGCACACAGACACACACACACACTGACGCGCACCCAAGCGTGTAGGCACAGGCATGCACAATCACTCACACACACTCACACACACACAAACGCACGCACCCATGCACAATCACTCACACACACTCACACACAAACGCACGGACCCATGCACGTAGACACACTCACACATGCACGCGGGCACACAAACCCACGCACCCATGCACGTACACACACACACAAACGCACGCACAGACACGCACAGACACACAGACACTGACTATGGCTTCTCTCTAACATGCGCTCGCAGATGGCGTGTGCTAAGAGAGAGAGAGAGAAGTGGATGCTGTGCTTTCAGAAAAAAGAATCGGGCCTTGCCGCCTATTGCCAGGAAGGTGCTCCCTCTGGAGTCTGTGTCCTTATGGCGGCTCCCAGAACCGTTCTCCCTCTTTCCAGCAGAAAGACGGAACATTGTCGGCTTCAACACGGACATGGGAAATAGGATTGGTTTGGTTAGTTACTTGGGTCATCTTTACCTTTTACTGGGTACTTATCTATTCATTCTGAAATGTTTAAGACAGTTAAAACTACGCTGACTTTTATAAATTATTTTATGTTAAATAGCTGCGTTATCTGTCTGATGGTGTGGGGTCACTCATGGGGGCTGTTACTTTGACATATTTTATGTTTACATAGACCCACCATGTATATTAAAGACACATAATGCTTATTTTTTCATTAAATCGTTCGCTGAAAATATGAGTGCATATTTTGTCACCACAGGCATTAAACAGGTTATCAGAAATCTGTGTGTGTGTGTGTGTACCTAACAACACATATTTCAGTTTATTTTTAATCTAGTTATGCATCAGTTGACTCAGACAGCAAATAAATATTTTGATTTCATCATCCATCATTGTCAACTGCTTTTGGAATTTAATGGCCATATTTTTCTTCATAAGTGGTGGTCATCACGACACCGCTGTCTGGAATAAACACATTCGGCGCTGATCAGACTTTGAGACGAGCCAACGTTTCCTCTGCCTTCTCACTTCTCATGTCCGCAAGCCTCGTGCTCATCTCTTTATGCCAAACATTTAAGTGTCTTAGGGTGCTCAGTTTAAAACTAGTTTTAAAACGTTTGTCGGGTGTAGTGCATGTGCAAACACAAAGGAGAGGCTAAGCATTCTGAGAGCTAGCGTTTTGCTTTGAGCTCTGTGGGAAAAAAAAAGAAAAGAAAAAGATGTGAACACATTTATATTTAAATGGATTTGTGCTACATGGGTAAACAGAACATTCTGAGAGGCAGACTCGGAATGGACACTGCCGCACTCTGGGAGTCTTAAATTAGACTGGAAGTGTTTATCGTCTCTAGGATGGATCGCCAAGGACGAGGGACAGGCTAGATGCTCTGCCCCTGCCAGGAATGCGTCTGACAGGCCGCGTTCTTTGCTCCCGTTGCGGGTTCGCCGGAAACTGCCGTATTTTATTTATTTTTTCTTCCCGGGGATGTTGAATTATTGAGTACGTGCGAATGGCTGTGACCAGAGGGAGACGGGGTGGGGGTTGGGGGTCCGGAGTCAGCGGCGTTGGTTTGGTTTGGGCTGAAGCGGGAAAGAATTCGGAGGATTTCGGAAAGGTGAACTCGGGTCCCACTCTGTTTATGGCACATGAGATAGGGTTTTAGGGAAACTGAGTCAGAGATCAAGTGGAGTCCACAGACAGAAATAAAATAAAAAACGCCATCTGCACGAGAGATGGACCACGCTCCTCTCCAGGAAATGGTTCCAGGTTCTATAATGGCCCGTGATGAAGGCTAATGGATAAGGCCACCGGCCCTGGCGCTGAAAAAGGCTGGAAATAAACCTTTTTGTTCGTTTGCATTTGTGTGTGTGTGCGTGCGTGCGTGAGTGTGTGTGTTTGTGTCAATGAGTGTGTGTGTGTGTGTGTGTGTTTGTGTTTGTGTGTGTGTGTGTAAGTGTTTTTGTGTGTGTATTTGTGTAAGTGTGTGTGTGTTTGTGTCAATGAGTGTGTGTGTGTGTGTGTGTGTGGGTGGGTGTGTGTGTGTGTGTGTGTGTGTCTGTGTTGGTGTGAGTGTGTGGGTTGGTGGGTGGGTGTGTGGG
>JAOYSI010010143.1:0-10517 GCA_025775065.1 Hiodon alosoides
AGAGATTTTTTTTACCATTTAATCCATAATTAACATTTCAGCTCAAAATTTAAATGTAACTTTAAATGACTTCAACCGAGATCAATGATGAATTTAAAAAACGTTCCTATGACGTGTTTATAAACTAGATTTCATAACATCATCGAGGGTCAACGCAGTGAGGTAGAAGACGCACCAAGCGCAAACTGCGTAAATCACCCCCCCCCCCCTTTACTCCAGTCGCGCACGTGGATTAACAAAAAATTCAAATACGATAAATAAATTACCTTTTTTTTAAATGTAGGATGTATACTTTTAATAAACTGCATCGCAATACGACAAAGGCGTATTGTGGCTGACAGCCGCATGAGTCAGTTCATATTCTCATACTCTCCAGTTTGCCTTTGACTCTATGTAGACTCATTTTCTGGATTACTCTCGTACGCTCGCCTCGCAGGTAGTCCATTCAGCAACCCCAAACTGAATATTTAGTAAACGAAACTATGATAGTACGTTAAAGTATGTTGGTAGTAAGACTAACAGTTCACAGTCCTTTTTTGCAATTTAAATAGCAATTTTCAGAAACATAGATACATTAATGTATATCACAAAGAGTTAAAGTCTTCTAAAAGGATTTTGGATAAAAAAATACATTTAAAAAAACGAAATATAACTCGCTTCCACGAAACTATCAATGCGCTTATTTATGTAATATTAATTATGCACGTTATACATCATGAAAAGATTCCTCACAATTTTATATTCCAGGCAAGAAGTTACTCACCAACGTTTTATAACAGATGTTCAAAAACGTAAGTATTTTCGGTTTCCAGCAATTGATTTATCACATTAGAAATGCACCGTTTAGAGAGCCCACCTGTCACCTGACGTGCGCTACCTGCTTCCCCTCGGAATGAATGAAATTTAAATAAACAACCTGAAGGCACGAAACATCGCTCTGTTTTTCAAAGTTTCACCACCTGCCATATGCCGAGATGTCATTTCCCATAAAACGAAATTATAAAATCCACAATAAAGAGAAATTCGTAAAAGTAAAGTTTCGTTCGATTGCACCTTGCTCGCGAATGACAAGTAGTTTCAAGTTGTTCAAGGTGGTTTCCAAACTAGCAACTTTTTAAAAAAGTAAAATAGTTTACGTAAATAACGAAATGTATATGCATGCGATAAAACACGTCTTTAGTTATCAATCGTGTGTTTAATTCGGAGTTTACGGAGACATTACTGTACCTATGCCTTGGCCGCCTAGCCATCATCAACGTAAGAAAAGAATGACTTGCTGTAAGTACTCGGCTACGGCGTTAGGAGTTTCTGGAGGAGGAAGCAGGTTGACATTAAAGTAGAGGGAGTGTAAACAGATCCAGTGAAACAAAGCATTTTGGGCCCTCCCTCCCCGGTAAATTTGGCGCCCCAGGTTTTTGCGCAAGCGCGGCATCACTACTACCCTTTACAATGTGCGAGGCGCGTTTTCTTCTCCAGTACCCGCTAAACTTTTATCATCTACGATTACTTGTTGTTTAGTGATGGGAGGGGGGGGGGGGTTACTGTTACTGAGGGCAATGTAAATGTATAAGGAATGAACTTGGTGCGGATAGCTGCAGCAGTTTGTAGTAATTCCGTTTTTAATTTCGTCTGCTGTTGTAGCTGATAGATACTCATTACAGATGTTTAGCCTTGTCTGCCATGCGTTTTGGAAAATAATTTATGTCACTTGAATGTATATAATTTAAATTGCAACATCCACTTTTCCTGGCGTTCAGCTTTTGCGCTTTAAAGCACCGTACTTACTTTAAGCCCGTCCCGTTTTACTTTCACTATCTAGAATTCACTCGTTTAAACTTGGCTATCTAGCTCTTTCTTGGGAGATTTTTTTTCTTATTTTTAAGATAAAGCCAATTGTTAATAAAATATTAACTTTTTAGTGAGGTTTTTGTAACGTACCCGGGTGATCCAGAATATTGCATGTAACGCATGTAACAAGTCTCATTAACAGTGCGAATTAAGTGCGCGGAACAGTCACATATGCCTGCTAAATAAACTTTCTCGAGTGTCTAGCTTGTCTAATGGGTTTTAGTTTTTGCCTGTGCAGAACGTTCCCGAACAGCCGCCCTCAATATATAACTATACATGTATGATATCGAAATCGGTGTTATGCTGGATCCGAATGGTTTGTTTTCAATATGTTGTAGTAACGTTTCACGTGGCGCCGGAATGTCAAAGCGATCACGAATCGCATACACGATAAAATGGTGAACTCAAAACAATACATTAGTCAGAGCGCACATGAGTTTTACTTCAGTTTATTTAAGGTTATCAAATCACTTCAAACCCGCTGACGAGTTATCGACACTATAATGGGAATTTTTAAAGACACAATATCCCCTATAATGTATTATTTTAAAAATAATTTATTAATAATCAATTGGCGTCGCGAGTGTAAGAATATTAGCAAAAAGTGTGCAAAGATCCGGGTTCTCATTTTTATCCCGATGCTTCTCTTGGGCACTTATTTGAACCTGTTATATTAAAAAATGCGTATGCTTTACCGTCGTTGACTATCGATCAGCTTAATCTCTTGAATTTCTGACATGTATCTGTTTATTATTAATACGTTTTGCGTCGGTTTCGTATTGACCTCGTTAAATAATGAACTGTTCTGGCTGTTGGTAATATGTCGTACAGGTGATGCGCTGGGAGCACAGGCGTATTTTCTAAAATATAAAAAACGTATTTATTATGCTTCGAATGCTGAGTTTGAACGCTGGACAAGAGATACAAATTGACGTCGGTTTCATTTATTTAGAAATAGGCAACGACTCTTTAAGTTTCGTGCATCCATTAAGATACATCGCCGAAGTTGCATTAATATACAGCATTGAAGTCATATTAATATACAGCACAGCAGTTCCATTAGTATGCAGTGCAGACGTTACCTTAACGCAGGATTAATAATTACATAACCTTTTGGTTTAAATCCAAGATTGAAACACAGTACGTTATTTGTCATTTGTCATTTTGGGGTTTAAAATTAAACGGGAGAATTATTTTATCCCAACTCTTTATCATGCTGATGCAGTGAGGGCCTTAGTGCTATCCTTTATGTGGTCAAGTACAGAAGTAAAATAATGCCATTATGGGCATGCATTGTCTGTCCGGAGTGAAGATGTGTCTCATATGATTGTTGATTAACATTTTGTAGAAACATCAGGGTTATGCATGTGTTTTTAAATCTCATTGAATTTGACAAATGTGAACTGAAGCCACATCTTGTATGGACAAGGATTAAGTTAAAAACACAAATCGTTAGTTATATACATCTTACTTTTGTTTCTGTCATTTGATGGTTGACATTCAATGCCTGTTGCTAGAAGATGCATGTTTTGTCTATGCAAGTCTCATTTACAGAGTCTGTCCTCTGGAAAAGCAGAACTCTTTCCTTCTGCTCTTAGTTTTCTTTCCAACTCTGGGGACTGAAGCCTTCCTGCTCGATCCACGGTCTTCTCCTCAGCACATGGAGGAATCCTGTACCACAGGTGAACAAACATGTGATGATAATCACATTAGGAGCGGCCCACACTGCAGAATAGTCAAAATGAAGCTCAGTTTGAGTCATGGGGAAATTCACAGGCCATTTCACCCTTTCTTAAACAATCTCTATTAGAGATTGATTAATCACTGGATTTTCTTCTCATCACCTCTGAAGAAATTGTTTATGTACATTTAAAAAAAAAAAAGTTATTTATATTGACAAACACCAGCATATGTGCACGGCCGCCACTAAGAAAGTCTGATTCGTCAAACCTCTCTGGTCGCAAGTCTAATAACTTAAACTCACACACTGCCCAAACCCATGCCTATTGTTACAATCATTGGCAATTGCCTTAATGCATCTCGACTCTTTTGCTACGTATCCTGCCACCACACATGGGGAGGGTCCTCTAATGGCCTTTGAGCCACCAGTCTCCTTTACACACTGCAGGCTGCACAACCCCTCTCAACAGCCAACAGCCACAGGAAACGCTGGTTAGCGACCAGTTGGCAGAAAACCTGCCAGTTCCCAGCCATCTCAGCCTGGGCGGTGCCCTGTCCACTGTAGTGCCACAACTAAATTCACTCCCGCCGGGATTAGCGATCCAGACTTCATGCAAATGAAGATAAAAGTGTCAGTCCAGAAAACAAATACAACTTTCCAGCCACTTGTGATATAATTTGGAATTGGACAATACTGACATATTGAGACCCAATAATCCCCCTTGCTTTGAATGCTGTTTATTTGATGTAAAACCATGTTGGTTATGCAAATTATCAAAATAATATGTTGGGACAAGCTCATTATAAATTAAAATGGCTTCTTGGAGATATATAAACTATTAAAATTGTTCACAAATGTTGTTTTATTTCATCTTGATTATACTTAGTGGTTAACAACTTTCAAAAATGGTATAGAAAATACAGGAAATGAAAATATTGTGGTGGAGTTACTGCCTTTTACCTTGGTTACCCCCAGAGGTGAGTCCCAGGGCACAGAACTGTTTATCTTGTTTGATGACGTCACTTGTTTGTCTGTCGAGCAAGCCTGTTTTCCATTTATAGTACAATCTGTATTTTGTAAATACGTGTATCTTCAAAAACCCCATTAACCAAGTGTTACATTATTACTGTTATTCTCACAAATAAATATATTTAATTTCTACGTCTGTGCATTATTGGTGTTGTTTCTAAACAAATGAAGGAGTATTGCTCAACAAAGCACGAGGAAGCTGTCGCGGCTCCCTCATCCCATTGACGTTCAGGACTCTTTCCCCTTTTGTCTTTCAAACGAAACCCAATTTATTTCTCAACTTCAAATTACTACTACATGTAATTAAGATCTGGAACAAGTGAGAGTCAAATAAATCCCTCACACAGTGTCAGTGTAAGCACTACGCTCACCCTCCAATTTATACATTTTATTAAGACAAGTGATAGTTCAGGGGCGAAGTATTTTTTACATTGTTTATTGTGGTTGTTAAGGTGACCGAATGTTGGTTACGGTTGGGCCCAAATTTTTCAACGCCAACGGACAAAATACATTGGCAATAACATAAAGTTACAAATTTTGCCTAAGTGCTGTGGTGAATTCTGGACTTGGATGCAGTTAACCTGATCTCACTTTTGACACGTGCTTTTAGAGAATGCGCAGTAGCGAGCCGCGCAAACAAACTGGGTGCAAACATGGCGGCCGGAGAGTGAAACGTAGGCTACATTCTAGAACTGATATTTTATTATCCTAATTCACCTTATTAGGGGCGCAAGTTAATATACAGTGTTGTTCAAAATGTCTCGACACAGAAATGTCCGTGGCTACAACTACGACGACGGTAAGCGTGTTTGTTGTCTGAAATGAAACCCGGTGGCTGTGGTCTAGGCCTGATATTATGTTAGCTAGTTACGTAAACGATAAGGAAAAATAATAAATGGTAACTAAATTTTAAACTGTTTACTGTGGTAGTTGGTAGCTAGCTTGCCCAACAAACCAATGGCCAGCTACTCAGTTAACCAATGTCAGTTTAGTTCCAACAAAAACAAAATAGCAACATTGTTGGGTTATATGTCTCGTAATAAATATACGTTATCATAGATTTATTTTAAAATGATTAAGTTTACGTTTGAACGTAATATTTAGCCGCATATTTTACATTATAGCAAGATAACGAGTCTTTTTGATTGTTTTTTTTAATGTAGTTGTTTTAATAGCTACCAAAAGTAATGTTTCTTTCTGTAGTTGGTGTGAACTTTTTTGCCCTAATGCGAATTTTTGTATTTGTATTTGTATTTGTATTTGTATTTACACACAGACTTTGAAGACGACGATATGTATGGCCAGTCTGTGGACGATGACTACTGTATTTCACCAGCCACAGGTTTGTTAATCGACGTTGTGATTCACGGAGAAGCTGAATAAGGAGTTTCCATATGGTGTTGCAGTTACAGATTACATTTTTACCTGCAAAGATTGCTAAATATATTCAAAGAAACGTCAACGTATAAACGTATTCAACGGCTTTACTATTTAATAATATTGACATTATGTTCCAACGTTTTCACTAAAGTGAATTGCGTTCAGTTTCGCCAACATGTCGTTTTTCCTTAACAATTTTTTAGTTTTCATTGATTTTTGTAGCCAGTTTTCTGCCGAGCATATTTTGCATGCTAATAAAAATGATACCTGCCAATATTTGTTTGTTGGTAAACTTTAAGAAGAAACCCTCTTAGCAGTTTGATTGAATGGCCCCTTTATTGGTAAACTGATATTGATATGTTTGGGTGAAGTAGTTTCATGCTGTGTAAGGGGGTATGTAGTGATACACTGTACTCCTAAGGAACGTGCGCTGCGGCGTACAAGTTGAGGAAAGGGTTTCTTTATGTTCTGAAGAAATGTTGCCTGCTTAATCTCTCAGCTGCCCAGTTCATCTACTCTCGCCATGAGAAGCAGGCAGCGTACGCAGAGCCCCTGGAGGAGGAGGAGTATGAGGCGGAGGAGGAGGTGCCTCCACCCCGCTGCGCCGCCAATCTTCAGCTCACCCCCCTTGATCAAGGTGTGGAGACTTGCCCATGTGTTTCATGTCCCGAATAGCGTGTTAGCCTTCGCGTTGGATGCTTTTAGACCCAGCCGTAATGCATTTAGCTTCACGTGCATTATGAGGGCGAAACATACAAGGTTTTTCATGGCTTCAGCGGTTTTCAGTGACGGCTACACGTATGTTGTCACCCTTTGAGTAAAAGACAACGTACCCCTCGTGCGACAAGTCAATCTTTCTGATACTGTCCCGGTGTAGGCGTTTGCTGTGTGGCTTCCTTTTTCACCCACTGACATTTTGTAAAAGGGGAATTGTGATTGTGTTCTTTAGGGAGACTGTATTCCTGCTTGGAGCAGATGCGAACTGTTCTGGGAGACTCTGTCCCGGAACCTGCTTTGGTTGAAGCTGCCCTGAAGTTTGACTTTGACTCGCATAAAGCCTTGGACTCCGTGCTGTCTGGAGATGGCACGAACGCGGTCGACACCAAAGACCAAGTGGACACGTCCGGTTCAAGAGCCGACAGAGGTATGCCAGTATCCACTTCACAGACTCCTCTTCGCTCCAGCCGTTTGCCACAGTTAACGGCAACTCTACGAGTCAGTAGTTTCGCTGTCGTATTGATCACCTGCAAAATTTCAAGTGCAGCTTAGGGAAGGTTCCTCATAAAACAAGCGGTCAGAGCATCTTATTAATCTGTGGCATAATTATATTGTCTGAAATGTATTTTTAATTGCAGACGAAAGTACAATTGTTTAGTATTATAGGGACATGGAATACGTATAAATAAAAAAAAATTTAACGAGTGAAATTCAATGTTTTTTTAATTTTATTTGAGCAATATTCCAAATGATCAAAAAACATCGGAATAGCAAACAAAAAGCATGGTACCAATAACTTTAAATAACCTTTAAAAATTGTTTGCGATTTATTGATTTGTGCGTTACGCTGCCTTTTCTCTGAAACACACAGAAGCTCTGAATGATGTATGACCTAAATAATACAACCCATGTAATTTAACATGTCAAACTTAAGTCCCTTTCGTTTAAGAAATTAATTATGATGCTTCCTTGTTTAGCAAATTAAACGAGTGCTATTAAAGTAGAATGCAAGGTAGATGGTTTCCTACCCGTCCAGCAAGCTAACCTTCCACATTAGATGGCAAGTGTTTTGAAATGTAACCCAACCGAACGCTTTCTTAATGACTGCCTCCCCACCCCAAGAGAATAGCCTTAGTTTTACTTCCAAAGCAAACTTGTAGTCATTTTATCGTTCTTAAATTTTGCAATGCCACTAGACATTAATTGGTGCTGTTCCCTATATGTGTTTAACAAAATGCCTTATTCCCCTCTCTTCCTGTGGCATGGATTGTCTATCACAAATTTTTCGTCATCTTTGTGGACACCTGACGTCGCTCCTGATTATTCACGATGAATATTATTGGCTATTGTAAGG
The DNA here is from genome assembly GCA_025775065.1 of Hiodon alosoides. NCBI lineage: Eukaryota > Metazoa > Chordata > Actinopteri > Hiodontiformes > Hiodontidae > Hiodon > Hiodon alosoides. Next base: position 8,010 of record JAOYSI010010143.1, read on the forward strand.
TAAGGAGCCTTATTTTCTTCATCACACACTGAAACTGTTACAGAACCAGCCATGGCACCATCCAAAGTTTCACTACCCCCCTTTAACCTTAGTGATCTCTTGGCCCAACCAATTCTCAACCAGAAGTCCTGTTTCCCAGGAGAGTCGTGTTCACAGAACTCGCCATTGAGCTGCTTTTTGGGTCAGAACAAATTTCAGAGTGGTAACCCCCTGGTGGCCCCTGGCTTCGGTGTTGGGAGAAGCAGTCTGGCCCAGCTGATTTCTGAGCATGGGCAGAAGAGCGTGGGTGAGGCTGCTGCCCGTGGTGGAGTTCTGGGGAAGGGTTCTCAAATGGTTCCGCACCTCTCGTCCGAAGCTCTTTATACCCCTCCTCCAGTTGTCCCAGGTCCTCAAAGCCGTTTTCCCGTTGGTGGTTTGTCTGCCTTAAATCCTGGTCTCTCTGGCTCCACTTCCCTCTCCTGCTCTCTGGGTGGCTTATCGCTAGCGGACCTTCAGGAGCCTGGGTCGAGCCGAAACCCGGCTCCTTTCAGCGGCCTTCAGTCCGTCTTGCGGAGCTGCCCGGTTGAGATCCATGGCAGAAAAGGGGAGCACAAGGGAAGCCCTTCCTTGGCGGACTTGATTCAGGAGCATAACGGCAGCAGCCCTGTTCTTTACACCGTCCTCCCCAGCATCCAGAGCTGCTCGGGGGCTCCGGCCCCCGGCCTCAGTCAAGGCCACGGGACCGCCACTTTCTGCCCCTTGATCTCGGGCAATGTTGTCGACGAGCCGCCGGCGTCGGTGACCTGCCGAAAAAGCCAGGGTCCCAAGTCCCGGCCCCTGCCAAATCTAGACCCGATGGTGGAACTGAGCGTGCTCACCCAGGAACAGCCCCTCCGCGGCCCAGGGACGCGTAAGCCGCAGAGACGGATTCACGGCGGCGAGCCGCGCGTCCAGAAGGACCCTTTGTCCGCGTCCGAAAGTTTGGGCCTCAGGCGGAGCCTCAGGCCCTCGGTGTTCGCTAAACCCTCCGTGTTCGCGTTGACGCTCTCCGTCCGCTTGCCCAGCAGGGACTTGAAGCCCAGGAAGGCCGTCGCCTATGGGGCGTTTTTTTATAACAAGCAGCTGGAGCTAGTGGAGACCAAGGAGCAAGGGCCCCTATTCCACATAAGTCCTTTTGACTTCCAGACCCCCTCTCCCGACGACATCGTAAAGGCCAACCAGAAGAAGGCTTTCACGCGAGATTAGTGCGCCTCGCTGCTTCCACTGTGGGTCGGCCTCATGCATTTTAAAATTTATTCTCGAACCGTGCTCGAACATTCATTTTTTTTAATGGATAAAAAAAGATATAGATATATTTTGTAACCAGCCAAGCCCGATGGCGTTTTAATTGGATTTTTTGAATAGTTTTTTGATGAACTCAAGTGGGTAAAAGTTTTTCTTAGATTTAATTTTTATTATTTTTTTGATCGGTATATATTTGCATAAACGATGTAAAATTTTAAATAAGACTTTGGTTTTCCTGGGGACGGATAGCTTTTTTTATTCTCATGAGCTGGAGTACCTACTGCGACCCCATGCAAAAGATCATCAGGATACAAATATGGATTTCAGTTTCTGGTAAAAGAAAATTTTGTTTCTTGCAATTTAAAATCTTGGACTAGAGCTATTGAGTTGTTTTCATTTTCTCAACTGATAAATCGTGGGCTTCGTGAACGTTCTTTTAGGGTTAGGGTTAGGCTTAATATTTCCACCACAGTGACATTTGTGATAAATGTTCTGAAAAGATAGAAGTTGGAAAATGTTGACTTGTTGGAAGGAAAGTAAACCATAGTTTACCAAGTTGATAAGAAAGGGGACACATTTTGCAGGTGCGCTGCTTTGGAAATAATAAGCAGTTGGTGCACTCTTTTGGTTTACCACTATGAGAGCAGGTATTTAAGTTCAGGGACACCTGGAGCTTTTCCCGTATGTGAACACATGGTCCCCTGATGTCTTACTCTCAAACATGCATAAAGTAACACTTCGTTTTTCACTCACACCCATGTCCATACACCTGCCCTGTATTCTCTTTCTCATGCACTCACACATACACACCCAGACACAGACACACTCACAATGGCAAATGTGCACGCATGCACTTCTCAAGTCCATAAGCTGATGTTCCGTGCACACCCTCACACCCTCACACCCTTTTCTCTCTCTCACACACACACACACACACACCCTCGCACCCTTTTCTCTCTCACACACACCCTTGCACCCTTTTCTCTCTCTCACACACACACACGCGCACCCTTTTCTTACACACACACACACACACACTCTTTTCTCACACAGACGTCGATGCACATTCTCTTGAGTTCTCGCTTTTCATCCATTAAATAACATGGGTATTTTATCATATTTTTTTGAGTTTCCATTAGATTTTTAAAAATGAGTAAATTTAACTGTGTGTGTGTGTGTGTGTGTGTATGTATATGTGTATATATATATATATATATATATATATATATATATATATATATATAT
>JAOYSI010010145.1:0-10515 GCA_025775065.1 Hiodon alosoides
TATCTATGTATACATACATTTTAATAGCACTCAAAGCAAACAGCAGCAAATGCAATGGTTCTTTTACCAAAATAAAATCACAAACACGCAAAAATAAATTAGTGTGTGTCTGAGAAGCCTGCGTCATTTTCAATCTGTTGCAATGTCTCCCCGTTTTGCCTTGAAAATATCAATGAAGCGTAGAGTGAATCTGTCCAGTTCTGGACAGAATACGGTTTGCAGGTTTTTGCCAGATATGCGACCTAACTCTGCCAGAATATAAAAAAAAGGACAAAGTGAAATTAGGCAATCACCTTTGCCATGAAATGTACAAGTAAGAATTTAACATCAATCCTAGAGATTGGATTATGAAGTCAAGTTTCGTACGCTTTTCACTACTACGAAAATGATACATTCAAACAATGCATTGCAGCTGTTTATAGTGAAATAACATGTGATACAAGACGACATGACATTTTTACTTACCTGACTCTCTGTGAAGAGTGCTGGCCCCCTTTCCAATGTATCCTTCACTGCAGGGTCTGTCTCTGTCAGTTCCTTTCTACACAATGCAAATGTACAGTTCATGCTTTGGGCTATCAGCACAGCATTAGGATGACGTATTTCATGTCTTCCACCACCTCTTTCCTTTTGGACTCCAAACTGGTTTCATCTTCACCATCAGGAAAGTTAGGTAAGAAATTGTTTTTCATACCTCTTTGGCCTTTTGATGCTTGACCGAGGCTGTTGTCCTCTCCTTTTCCCACCATTTACTCACCATAATTTCCACTTGAGGGTATCATACCACCCATTCCACCCCTTAGAGGAGCCTGGGTTAGACAGGGGTGTTTTTTTTTTTTTTTTTTTTATCAGAGCAGCAGCAACCTCCTCAAAATTTTCCTTATCTGGGTAAGCTTTGAAACTATACATTGTCTCAGAGTTTTTCAAAAATCTAATGCTTAAGTTCTGCAGACACTTATAGGTACGTCTGATCTTGCATGTACAGCAGATTTGCCTGACTTAATCTGTATTCGACATCGACAGGAAAAGTAGGAAACTCAAAAGGGTCTGGCCATGCAGTCCGCTGAGTATGACTTGAATTATCCTCAGAAGACACAGAGAGGATCTCTTTCTCAGCTGTGCTAGGTGTTGGTGTCATCACAATTATCTTCAGTGTGGGCTTATCTGGCAAGTCTTCAATGTCAGTAAGGTTCACTTGGGAATTGTTGAAGTCAGGATCCTCAAACTGAAGTGAGAACTTGTACTGAAGCCCCAGCTTCCAACAGTGAGTAAACTGTCCGTGGTTTCCCAGGAAGTGTGATTTTTCTGATGTCGTTTTCATTACCAATCACTCTGAGTACGGTCCATGTCTCCATATTTTGTCTCTGTAAAGGTTAAAGAACAGAGTTAGCTGTTTTTTGGAACACTAAAGGAGATTTTTTGAAAAACATTCCACTCATCCTTGCCCATATGGCATTCAAAAGAAAACATGATAAAATGCGACTCTTGCCTTGTAATCCAAATGTTTTAAAACTACATGAATGGTTCTGAGAAACAAACTGTAATATAATTTGGCTACTTAGTTGGCTACATTACTTATATATAAATCTTGAACTCAATCTGTGTGCATTCTTGAAAGTGCATGGGAGAGGACAAGAATGATCAGAACATCTCAAAAATCTCGTTTTCGAATTACGAACAAGAGTAAATAATGACAAGTTTTCAGAACTCACTTTAACATGACAATTTTAAGTGTCATCTATTTAGCATAAGATATATGTTTAAGTGTAACATGGGTTTTGCCCCTAAGTATATATGCTAAATATTCTCAGGGAAAGTACCCATCACCTTGTCTGTCTGTCTGGATGGCTTGAAAAAGGAGGGTGAGTCAGCATAGTAAGCCATCAGTCTTTGATGCCTAACAGCCAGAGTTTGTGGAACATTTTTAATGTTTTTGGTGTCACAAATTACCTGTTTGTGCTTACCTTCAAAGTGCATTGTCTACACATCTCTTAGTGGTCCATACATTCTTATGAGCTGCGGATAGTGCTCAATATAATGGTGCTTAGGGCGCAATGTGAAATGAGGAAACACGGTTCAAAGTAAACCTCTGTGTTCTGAGATTTTAGCATCAAGAAAATCAATAGAATCTTCAGTGAACCTGAATGCAACTGCCATTTCTAAAATATCTTCAAAAGCAACAAAATTTCCAATTTTTTAATCATTTTCAGGGATATCAAAACCAATTATGAGTGGCAAAAGTCTAATTAGTGCCCAGTTTTCATGGGCATTGCCACCAATGGTACCTCGAGAGGCAAAGGTGGCTGGGATGATCTGGGGCTGATCAGTCTAAGAATATGTAAGGAAACTGCTTGATGGCTTGGATTAGGGATTCAAGAGAGATTAACTTTGTGGAGACCAAATCATTAATGTACAAGGAAATTTCAATAGGGATGACACCCTCCATAAGGTCATGCATTATGTCAAGTTTAAAACCGCCAACTGTGTGAAAATGTTCCAACCTTTCACATAAAACAGCCATGTTTCACACCATACTTCTTTACCAAACTCGCATCATTTAACACTTGAGCCACTTGCCTGTCATGCTCCTGCTTGGTTCTAAGTTCAAAATCTCCAGACTGGAAGTCCTTCTCCTGGATTTCACTCCTCTTGGCCAAACAAAACCCACACGGGTACACAACAGTGAAACCTTTCTAGTAATCCAGCAAAAGAATGAATACCTAGATTATCTGATGACACGAAAAAGTACAATTCCTTTCACACAATCTGCTCAATGTATACACCATGCTTTTCAAGAGTTACCAGGTATTGAACAAGTGGTGGTAGAAATTCGGCGTAACCATTTTCTTTGACTGCACTAGCTCTGCATAAACTTGCCAGCTGAATAGACTGAACTGACAAACGATCTTTTGAGGGAAGATTGGGTAGAACCCAATAGAGACTGAACATTTTGTGTTTTTTCCGTGAAGTGCCAAGGGGATTGGTAATCTCAAATTAATCAACATAAAGACCAAGTACAATCTCTCTTGATAGTGGCTCTCTTTCTTGATAGTGGCTGCCATCTCTGTAAGAATTCATTAACAGAGCGATCATTACGAAAAGGACCTTACTTAGAATGTCAGTTCTGCTTAGAATTTGCAAAACTGATACATAAGAGACAGATTGAGAGTAAAGTTTGTATTCAGTTGGTATGACAATCGGAAATTCAGTCTGAAAATATGATGCCAGGTTTTCATTCTCTTTACCATTTTCCTCCAAGTGTACATCTAAAGGATCATGGCACAAAGACTCTTCTTGTAGCACATTTTTATCTGGGAGTTAAAACATGCAGGGCAATGTCAGACTTTAACTGCCTTTGATTAAGTGTTCTATGCTCTCTATATTTATAGGCATTAAATGTTGAGTAGACATTGCACTAAAAATTGCAATCTTTGTATGGGGACTGCACCATTTCATAATTTTTGAGGTGCTGCCACAAATGAGACAAAAAAATTGATTCTGTGCAGGGCTCCTCAAAATTCCAATGTAGGCCGTACTACACACGTGGGTGCTCCAAAGAAGGATTCTGAAACTTGGCCACTCATTTCTTTTGATCGCTATCACCCAACGGGCACATATTTCTGCATCCACAGAAAAATCGTGGAAACTCAAATACTCAAAAACATTTTTGTTTGTTATTGGAACAACAAGGAATTCTGCAATAACATTGTCTTGATGACTGTGCCATACTTATTGGATGGGCTGCTGTTGAGAGAGATGGACACAGGGAGAACGTAAAGAGCAAAATGATTAATCACATCAGCACATACCTGTATACTGTGTACTATTTATTTATTATCATCATTTTGTAATTCATATTGTATATACCGTATGTATCATATCCACCTTCATCACGTACATAATAACACCTGCACAAAATATTTATTCCACCATCCTTTGCACTATGCTCCTCTACACTAATGTCTAGCTGACCTCAAATAATGTTGTTTTTGTTTATGATGGTTGTATGTGTGTACTGTACACTGTAGTCTGTGTCTGCTTCTTGCAGAGCTTTTTTGTTTTGTTTTTGCTTATGCTTGTTATGTGTATGTACATCGAGAGCAATGTAAGACCGGAGTCATATTCATTGTGTGTGTACACATACCTGGGTATTAAAACTGATTCTGATTCTGATATGGAAATGGTTTAGCATTTAGCTTTAATTTAAAGTCAGCATCTATAAAGCTATTCTAAACAATAGTGTTGGAATAGGTGAGTGATTATACATTAATACAAACAGTAAACATTTAACTTGTTACAGCCCAGACAGGCAGCAGCGCATATTTTAGCCACCTATCGCTAAAGTGGCATTGATACTGTTTTTATTTGCCTATTGGACGCTCATTTTCACAATGACTTGCATAGCTTAAAATGTACATTTTTAGACCAGGTCTGGGTTCCACTTTCAGGTGAGGTCAGTCAGGCATGAATTGCCAGTAAAACAGTGTCAGACCAAATATGACCTCATCTGCTTTTTAGACTTGAGAGGGAGAAAGGCGACAATAGCCACAGTTTTCTCTATCAATGTCAGTTGAAGAATGTCAATGTCAAGAAGAAGCCTAGATCTTTTACCTCTCTCGATCCAATAGAAAATTTACCATGAGCCCCGCCCTTTGCACGGCACACAAGACAGACCTCAGGGGCCGTACTCCCAGTCTCTCCCAGCCATACTAGAAATTACAATATTTTGTAGGTATTGTCCAGGTGGAGCAGCCTGTCCATGAACCTTCGAAAGGTTGCCAGGGACACCATGCAAACCAAAAGGTGAAGATATAAATGGGTGTAAATCTTTAATAGTTTTAATTTTGCTGTTTTCCATTCATTGATTATTCACACAATCGGTGTTATTAATTATTCAATCTTTTTAATTTGGTTGGATATACAATTCAACTGACGCAGTGGTGCCCATGTAGGAAACAGGGCAAAACAGACATTGCTTCTGGTTTTATTTACGTTCAAAAATATTTGAACTTTTGCACCTCTGAAAATGGCCAATGAAAGATTAAACTCAGTGACTGACTGTTTACCAGTGTTGGGGCAGTGTAGCAGCTCAAAAAATTTGTAAAAATATTCAAATCGATCAGAATTAAATTCAACCAAATTATGCACAAATTATTTCAATCTAACCTTAATCTATCAGTCTCATTTTAATTTTTACCCATAAACATCGAAATTCAATTATAATTAGATTAGCTCATGTGATAAGTAAACTGGATAAACAGTTCATTTAATAGCGATGCAATAACCCACATCAGTATTTAAATAACTCCACACATATGACTTCTATAGAGATAATAAAAAAAATATTTATTTAAGAGGTCAGGGTTCCATGATTGCAAAAATAAGGACACGTGGAGAGAAAGGACAGAGGAACAAACAATGGCGGATGGGCAGTTCAGCCGTGGTAAACCATTTGGGTCAAACAAAGGGATGAGAAGAGTATGACTGTCTAGGAAAGGGCTAGGTTATGGAGAGATTGCATGCAAACGAGAAGTTAAGATTAATGGGCTCTGGTATGCATCTATTTTAAGGACCGGCAGTTAGTCGGTGAAAATTACTTACATACATCAGTATACCAAATTTTCAAGAAAACCCACACAGGAATGAGTTTGCATAGATTAGTATTTCTTTCCCACCACAAATATGCATTCACACCAAGTCGGTAGGTACAAATTTACACAGTACATGGACTCTTCCCTCTAAATACTATTTTCACATTTATATCAGACATTCAAACACATTTACTGCATGTATCGTTTGACTTAATAGAATAAAACACAAGAAAAAATGCCCAGATGCTACAGCTTACTTGTGGAATAATAACCTTTGATGTTATTATAGATATTATGATTACTTTTTTATGTGTCTGCATTCTTATACTGGTGTAATAATTTAAGCCTAGACGTCAAAGGTTCAGTTCATGCTTAATTTCTGAAACATTAGTTGTTTCTAAATTATATTTAATCAAAACATGCCTTGTATTAGTTACATTTTAGAATGTTGTTTATATAATTACTGTATATTCAAAGTTGAATTAAGGTGAAGATAGTTAAAGTTGGTGAATGTGGCTTTGTGATATTCTGTGATTAATAAATCTACAAAACATTGCTCTTCGCTGTTAAATATTCATGCAGATAGTTAACACAGCACCAGGGAAGCTTTCTGTTCACATATAGCCAAAGACAACCGCTCTGGATTTTGACATCAATCCCTTGCAATGCACTAGCAATGCTCTTTCTTTGGTAAAGCAGACATTTATTTTTGCATTGAATGGAGCACCCATATTGATTACCAGCAATATGATACAGATTTGCCCGGTGATCTTTTTGCACATGCATTGCTTTTGCACTGTATTTTTTAGGGCCAACCAGACCCCTAACTGCCACAAGATTAGCTGGATGAGCTAAAGATCCAAGCTGATGGGAGGAATTAAACACTTGTCTTAATTATAGGGGGTGAAATCTAGGGTGAGTCTGCTGGTGCAGCAGACTCCAGTATATTTTTATAACTATCATATTTATTGGGTGAAGTAATAGTACAATTTTCTTTCCATGCAGTAAACAAAGTGAATTGCTTTATTTAACAGTAGTCATATTTATTTATTTAAAAAATAATTATTTGAATGGCTAATTGTGCTAATGCATCTTGGCTTGTCATGACAAATCCTGCAACCGCTCATGGGAAGGGAGAGGAACTCCTCCAATCCTGGCCGCAAGAGAGTGTCAATTGCAGGACCGGCAATTCTAGTCTGCTGGCATCTTTCAGAAACTGTCAGAAAACCATTGTTTAAACCTAATACTGTATTTATCTGACACTTTACCAGTTGAATGTAATTCCGTTGGGAATCGCAGCTGTTGGGAATGGGATTTGTTGCAATCTTCCAAACGTAATTAAGCAGAGACAAATCCCTTTAAATTACACCCAGGCTTCGGGTGTTAGTCTTGTTCTGATTTAAGTTGGTACACTGTTCAGTATAATCAATATTGGATATATTTAGTTTATATAATGTGCACAATGGCCTTTCACCTATTAAACGGGCATGCTTTTATACTGCATAGAGACTGCACACCAGAGAGTAGGATCCAAGTGCAGAGTTTAATGTTGAAGTACAACACAGTCAGACATGCTAGGGTCCGTAACGGGCAAACAGGAATATAAAGGTAATCCAGAGAATCGTCAAAAGAGTAAGCAGGCACAAGGTCGAGACACGGAATACCAATCAGGTAATAATGCTCAGAAATGTGACCAAAAAACACTTCGCAAAGATTAAACTAAACAAAATGCAATAAATACAATGACACAATGATTCGAATCAAGGGACAGGAGTGAAACATTTACTAAACCTACAACACATGAAAGAAATAACAGACACTCGTTAAAACTTTTTTATGAATCCCCATGTTTACAATTGTGTTAATGTTAGTTACTACAATTAATCAAAATAAAGCTTTCATTCACTTAAGTTAGTTCCATTAGGATGTACTATGGCAGCCTACTTGCTATTATTATGCAGAAAATTTAAACTTACCTCCTGGTAGACACAACAGCTACATTTATTTGTTGCTTATTTCTATTAAGCAGGAAAAAGATTTTGGGCACGTAATACTTCTGAGAGGATTGCTCCCCACCTCTTGCTGCATATTTTTTAAATCAATCTTTTATTACCAGTTTGTGAAAACAAAGGTTTAGTCCTTCCAGTGATTGCAAGTATAAAACTGTTAACAACTGACTATGTTCACAAGTTCTTGGTTTATTGGGTATTCCCTAGAATTGCCAAGAGTACAGTTGGTGGCAGTGCTTTGGTTTACAGAGCTCCATTATGGTAGATCTTTCCTCATATCTGTTTAATCAGGTCTGCAGTTTAAATAGGGTTACTAACTGTGAAATACCTAGTTGTGATGGCATGTCATCGCTGTCACCTCATTTCTTTCGTTAGGGTGTGACATTTCATGATTGTTTTTATTGCCTCAGTCTGCTTCAGGGTATTACTATTACTTTAGTGGAGACCAGATGTTATAAAATCGATTGGCAATTACCCGACTACGCCACCTGGTGGTGACAGAGCACCAGGAACTCAGATCCGAAGTATTGACCAACTGAGAACACCACAAATACACAGGGAGAGGTTTACTACCAAGAAAATAATTTAATTTACAAGCTAAACACTCTCTCTGCTTAAATCTCTAGTCCCCACCTGTTTTAAAAAGACAACCATCGTCCCTGTCCCCAAGAAACTCGAGTTCTCTGCCTGAATGACAACCTCCTTATAGCACTAACGTCCCTCATCATAAAGTGCTTTGAGTGGCTAGACAGAAGGCACATCGCCGCCTCCCTGCCTGCAACACTAGACCCGTTCCAGGTTGCCTATAGACCAAAGAGGTCTACGGAAGATGCCACTGCCCTCACCATCCTCACTGCTTTTTCCCAACTGGACCACAGGGATACATATGTGAGAATGCTGTTCATTGATAGTTCAGCATTCAATACCACTGTGTCCCCCGAACTCATCGCCAAGCTCAGGGATCTGGGCCTTAACACTGCCCCCTGCAGCTGGATCCTGGACTTCCTATTGGGCAGACCTCAGTCGGTGAGGATGAGCAAAGCCACCTCGTCCACAAGAACTCTTAGCTCTGGAGTCCCCCAGGGCTGCATGATCAGCCCCCTTCTGTACTCCCTGTTCATACACGACTATGGTCACACATAACTCCATCATTAAGTATGCTGACGATGCCACCGCCATTGCTTGGAATACCAAAAATGACGAGACGGTCTACAGACTGGAGGCGAGAGCCCTGACAGCTTGTTACCTCCAGCTAAACGTCAGCAAAACAAAGGAGCTGACCGTAGACTTCAGGAAGAAACTGGGGGAGGACTTGCCCCCCTCAACATATATGGCAATATAGTGGAGAGCTTAATATTCCTCAGGGTCAACATCAGCGAGGACCTGACCTGATCTCACCACACCAACATCGTTGTTAAAGCAACCAGAGACTCTTCTTCCTCTGCTGGCTGAGGAGGTTCGACTCCACCTTTTATAGGTGCACCGTCAAGAGTATTCTGACTGGTTGCATTACCGTCTGGTATGGCAGCTGCACCACCCACGATCGTAAGGCTCTATAGATGGGTTAGATACTATACCACGTGTTGTAGAACTCCTTGTTCTTCCTTAGGAAAATGAATGTTTGTAAATCTAGAAATTACTTTTTTCTACTGATAAGCTAATGTAGAAGACTTAAACATAAAAATAAAAATAAAACTATATTTATGTTTAAAAAAAACTAGTTTGCCTAAGACTTTTTCAAAGTACTGTACATTGAAATTGAAAGTGACTGGATTAAATCAAACCCACACCGTGCACACAGTAGTGAAATTTGCCAAAAATATTGCTATATATTTATTGTGATTTATTCATCCAAGTACCAAGGTAGTCATATTTTTCTTGCCGGCATGTAAAGACTGCATGTATTTATGTGCATTTCGAGAACTCTAGAAAACAAAGGCGTATGAAATACACATAAACAACACAATCACGGCCTTACATATGATCGAGAAAAATAGTACGACGATTAGTATTTAGTACAATAATTATTTTTATGCACCAGCCAGATGTAGAATTGTTGGGAATATTTTCAATTCCCTCTGCTCAGACATCCAGATCCGGTTTAAAATTCAGGAACGTAAGTTACATAAGTAAAGTAGATGACAGCTGCTGCCTTCCTACGCTTGCTTTTTAAAACATCCAAATTCTGCGTCTGGATACTGGGAAAAGTTATCATTTTAGTAATTAGGTAAAGTTAATGTTTTTAATGTATTAATAAAGTTCATACAGATCTTAAAAGATCAGAGACCATATCCACTTCTGCCAAGCTTGCACTGTTCAGGGAGTTGCAACTCTTTCCTATTATTCAGTTCACAAACTGTTGTTACAGTAACCTCTCCAATCCATAAGGCAACCCCAATTTATCTATTCAATAATATTTTATTTTCTTAGGCTTAGGGGGAATACTTGAAATACGCAGCTTCTTATAATCAATGATTGCATTTTCTGACCAAATGTGTAAAATAATAGCAAAGTATTTAAAAAGTATTAAAAGGTCATTTCTAATATCTCACTTAAAAATAGAGTGCTTTTATTTAATTTCAGAGGCCACAATACCAGTATTGCTTATTTCCTTTGCTAGTCTATGCGCCTTATGTAGCCCCGTTTACTCAACGCAGTTCAGTTCAATCGCGATTGTGTTTCCATTTAACAACTTCCTTCTTAAACGCTGAACTACCTCGGAGCGGTGGCTAGTTAATGATATAAAAACACGCATCACTTACACACATTATAAAATAAATAAAAAACAAACATGGCTCACACTTGGGAATGCACATACAGCGGGTGAAATAAGTATTAAACACGTCACCATTTTTCTCAGTAAATATATTTCCAAAGGTGCTATTGACATGAAATTTTCACCAGATGTTGGTAAC
>JAOYSI010010148.1:0-41401 GCA_025775065.1 Hiodon alosoides
CCTTCCCAGAAGAGTGGAAGCTGTTATAGCTGCAAAGGGGGACCAACTTGATATTAATGCCTATGGATTTAGAATGGAATGTCATAAAAGCTCCTGTAGGTGTAATGTGTAGATGTCCCAATTATTTTGTCCACATAGTATATATATCCACAATAATTGATGAGACATGGCTGAATGTCTCATGAATATAATATACCTTAATGGCAGCTTAACCTGTAAGGCAGGGTTAGAAGCAGGATACACCCAGGATGGGACACCTTTGCAACACAGGGCAAGTGACAGACGGACAGAGACAGATAGACAGACAGACACCCAGTCAACGTTCCATTTTGGCAGCTTCATGGTATTTTTTGTAGGGAGAAGAAACTGGAGAACCTGAAGAAAACCTAAGAACATGGGGAGATTTTTCCACACAGACAGAAACCCCAACCCAACTGTAGCACTGTGAGGCACCAATGCTGACCACTGAGCCAGTCCTAATTGTCTAAATAGAAAGAAGAACCCCATTATCCACTGGATTAGGAGAACATCCTCTAAAAAATCTTTAAAAAAAAGAAAAAAATCCAATAAATCAAACTGCTCAGTCGAGCATCAAGCATTATGATTGCTAAACCAAAAAAACATCATATCTAATAATATTTAAAAGTGGCCGATAGTTTCAGATAGTCCTTAGATCAGTTTTACAAGTGACAGCTGAAGGACAGCAGAAGACGTGTGTTGCGGGAGGGAATATGGAACAGCTTTGACACGCACCCACCAACATTGATTCATTATTAAAATTCATGACAGCGCGGTGACATTAGAATGAAGTACATACCGGATGACATCTCCGAAAGGCAGCCTGCTACATAAAAGTGAATGGCAATGCCTTACTGTGCAGTAAATGAAGGGGTATAAATCATCCCTATTTCTTGAAAATGTCAGCACATTTTATAATGTTTCAATCACCGCTAAATGAGAACGTACATACAACATACCATCGAATATATTTCACGGGTTCGGCTCAATTGCCGTGGTACTGATGGATGGGGAGACATCAGCGTTGCACAAAGAAACATTTTGTCTGGAAATGAACGCGAGGAATGGGATCGAATGCATGATTCCTGAATCCTTATTTAATTCAATTGTTTGAGTGTTAAAAGCTGTGTAGTTTGGTGCCTGGTTGATCACAGCCTGAGAATAATGTCGGTTTACATGACCTCTTTAACTACGTGACTTTTCTTCAAACAGAGAGCATGTGGTTTATCCACTGTTAGCTAAGTGATATTTTTCTTAAATGAAAAGGACCGGGTGGTTCTGAATGTCATAAAAATTTATTTTATTGTCTGGATCTGATGTAAATGTAAAACTTGCTTTGACCTTGTATGCTTACATTATAAATATTATCCGCAAGTGGTCTTGATCACCACTTGCTGATAGAATTTTCCATTCGGCACACCTCGTGGATCACCACAAAATGTTGGTAGCGACAGTAATGATACTATCACCTCGCTGACCTGCTTCAGGTTAGCCTCACATTAGTTAGGTTTGTTCTGGGGGGTTTTTCTGCATGCATTGCAGAATTTGTGGGACTCCAGTTTTTGGAATAACTTCTAATGCATGGTAGCTCAACTGAGATGAGAACTCCATTAAAAGGCTTAGCTCTGAAGCAGTTGATGCTCAAGTTAAATCATAGATCACGTAGCTTCACGAGAAAAGGCAGGAAAACAGCCCAGCGTGCTTTATGAGTTTTTGAGACGCTACCACATTAAAATAGTGGATTGAAGCATGAAAACGCAATCTTTCAGGGTCGTACACTCTTCGGAAAATGTATGGCTTAGACGTTAAACTGAATTCTTTTGAAACTGAACTGAATATCTGCCATTACCTCAAAAGGCAAAAAACTGGCATTAAAAAATAAATTGGGTAAAATGTTGATACAAGTTAATCTCCAATTAGCCAATTCAGAAACTGAGTTGACTGGAGCATGCTATAAAATATACATTGCCAAGCCATCCTTCCTTAGGAGATCAATTGAGACGGATTGATCTCTTAGCGTAGAGAAACAGGAATGGTGTCCGAAACTACGAATTCTCTGAATCAGCAGAAAGACTTCCTCTCTCGGCGAAATGCTCTATTTTAGGTGTCTGCTTCTCTCGCCGCCTGAATGATCAATCTTTGATGTGTAAAAAAAGAAGACGAATCGACAGGTCCTGTGTTCCTGTAATCAGCAAATAAAACAGAAATGAGGCGGTTGGAACTGAAGCCGGAGGGACCCCGAGCATGACTAACACTCGTCAGTTCATACACTCGCATGGCTGGGAGACTTTCTTGTCAAGGCAACCACAGAGGCTCTCTGTAGGGGATTCAAAATCATCAAAGTTAACTTCTCTTTTGTGTAACGTGTCTGCCATTTTGTCCCAATTCAGTCACTCATTTAAACGTTCCGATGCGTTTTTGCTATTTTTTCTACCCAGAAAAGGTCTAGCCTTATTTAAAGAGATAGACAAACTCATCATTGGAGACGGGTGGCTAACAAAACATATCGGAAAAAGTTCGCAAACTGTGGGACTCAGTACTGAGTATGAAAGTGGTAAATGAATGCCTCGGTACATGTCACCACTACTAGAATGCAGTCTAGGAAAAGAGGCTCACAGAACAGCAGATCACCCAGACAGCAGGACCGTGGGTAAAATAAACTCGCCAAAAGGAATGACCTAATTCAGTTGCGTATCATTGCGCCATTTATATTGTAATGTTGCATCACAGCAGAACGATCAACCCCAGTTAATATTTGTATCTGCATTGTCTACCTGCATAAAACTCAGAAAAACATTTGTATGGTTGCTAATTAGCACCCATTATGGTGTTTTTGAATAAGGAATAGGTCAAATTTCAAGCCGTGATATTGTATTATAATAGCATTGTCCCTTGTAGCTATTAAGCGTCTGGTCTTAACCACTTTGCAATACAAGCAAGGGATTAACCCTTAATGGGTCCAGTACACCGGAAAACTGACACGGAAGATTTACATCTTGATTCACATCTGAGAGAGATTTGACGTAATAATGTAGAAATATTCTGAGACACAATGATCATATATTGTAACCTATGGCATTCAAAGATTAAACTGACAGACATTGTATATTGCTGTGGTCCAACAATATTGCCTCCAAAATTCTAGAGTTAAATGTTACAATAATCAATTCAGCCGACCCCAGACTGAACCACAAAGGTACGATCCACCCTCTTAATATGCAAGCTGTGCACATCAAACTAGTACCTGTCCGCCCTCGATCTTGCCACATTGGCCTCAGTGGTTGCTAGGCAACTCTTTCATCTAGGGTTTTCCAGCTGCTAACCCAATTAGGTAATTAGTAAATTAGGTTGCTAAAGCAATGGAACAAGCCAACATGTCATAAAACAATTTAACGTAAAAAGTAATGCAATTTCCAAAAATGCCTTCAGAAGTGGGCTCCGTAGCGCGTGCTACCAACATAGTGTATTAACATAGCGCATGCTACGAGGAAGGGTCGAACTTTCATATTTAAAACCTTTCATTCCACAGTGGAACTGAAGCACAACCTTCGGGTTTCTGCATTGAATTAAAGTAAGAAATAATTGTGTCATACTTCTTCAAAATTCAACTATTATTAACTATATATCAAGTATAATATTTGTGCTGTTGGAGAGGAAAAATAGTTGTTGGACACAAACATGATTGCTGTGTTCGCATTACCAAACTTATGTGGCATATGACCATATTCAATTTAAAAAATGTTGTATACTTTCTGTTACACCAACGTTACAATGTAATTTTGTAAACTTTTTTTAAATACAATGTCTCATAATAAATATATGCAAACCCATTGCCGCTGTGACAAATTACTCCATCTAGCTAATTTGGGTAAATGGAGACGCTAGCTTCCACTTCATTTATTCACATTTAATTGGCAAGTTGGTTATTCGATGAAAGTATACAATGCTATTTCTGGAGATGATGGACGAAGAGAGCAGTGCAGAGTGAACTCGAGAGTTGATATCAGATGAGATTAGGAGACTAAAGTTAGCTTCCTTTTCGTTTCCCAGCTTCTTAACAGGCCAGCCTAGCCGTAAATTTTCATGTGTGTTTCCAGGGGCGATTTAAAATGTTTAGATGATATTTGGCCATTTTATTTATCTGCTTTGATACAAAGTGGCAAATCTCCCTCATGAAGATCCAGGTCAAATCTGATTTGGAACTGAATTCACTATCCATCACTTTCAGCGCCGTTTTATTAACGGAGATAACAAATTTTATTAATTTTACTTCTTATCGTGTAACATACTACATTAACTAACTGTTTGAATCCTACTATAAGAAACCTTGCTATCTCCACAGTATCCTCAACATGCTTGATGCACGTTCAAAAAAAATTACATTCTTGATTACATTCTTGATAATCAGGTAAACGTTCTGTCCTGGAAAATGTAGTTTGCCATTAAAAACAAACAAAAAAAACCCCATGTGGATCAGGTATGTTTTTTAATCAGTTACAGTAACTATAACTTTCTATCCTACAATGTGTGCCAATGTGTAAAATATTTCATGGCAACATTTATAGTGAATTCATGTCAAATTTTATAATTGTGATGAGTCAATTAGGGACTGCACCCAAAAAATGTTAAGTACCCCCATACCTTTGGGACCATGTCCGTAAATGTTATGCATTGATACACAAGTTCAAGAGATTTGTCAACCATGGCGATCTGCTCTCAGTTTGCCTATACTAAAAGGGTTTCTCACTTTTCGAAACAATCTACACCCACATCCCCAGCCGACAGTGATATAAACTCTCTGAGAGCTGGCTTGTTAATTAAGCTCTCTGACATGCCAATTGCTATCGTCATCCGTTCCCTTAGGAACTAATAGTTTCCGCTTGGCCTTGGCAATTCCAGGCACAAAGTAGCTTGTAAATTATTTTACAGTATGGGCTGCAACGCGAGTGCAATTTGCATACACCATCAGTATTGACAATCTAATCAGTTATTTTCTCCGTTGAAAAGCACAAAGGCAAGGCCGTCTTCTGCCAGAGATGACCTTTGCTACAAAGATCTTTCGCGAAAAACTCGTTGGTAACCTAATTAAAATGAAATGTCAAAGCAGTAATTGCGCTGGCCCATTGTAAATAACCCGGGGTGGGGAGACTGCTGATGGCTTCACTCAAAGGGCACATTGAGGGTCTTCTCAAGGCTCATCCTTTGGAGTCGCTTGTGTTCACGCAGTCGAATTTGAGCCTGAGCCGGCAAAATCGTTTTTGCCGGTTTTAAATGTTCGACAGTTTAAATGAATTGTAATATATTCTAATGAATTAATCTAATGCATTTTTAAATCCAATTTCTGGATGATTCCATTAGCATATCAGTTTTATAACCCTAAGCAAATCAAAACTACAAAAAAATCTGAACAATATATATGTCTCCAAATTGAATTTAGCAAGCGAATATGAACCAATGCATTATCATTAAAGTGGCCAATGGGCTATTTTCGTTTGCCGTGTAGTCAAGGGGGATGTCAGAGTGGGCATCTCAAAGCTTTCACCTCTGTTTCTTTGTTGTGCCACCATTAGAGGTAATTATCTCATTAGAATCATAAAGGGCGGTCCGTAATAGGGTCACTACCTTGATGGGCCCATAACAGGCGGTGATGTCACCCTCTGGAGTCAGTTAGTGGGGGTTGGTTGTGACAGTCTCCTGTGGCCAGATTTCATATTCCCTGTGCGAGGGTAAATGGCTTGGCCACAGGGTCACCTTGCACACGGAGCCTGTGGTTCAGTTACTGTGTGTTATCTTTCAGACGGGGCACGTGCTGGATTCATCTGAAACTTGCAGATATTAGAAGGAATGCAATCATTATTGCACTTTGGCCTTCTCCACTATCTCGTGTGAACGGCCTGTAGGTTAAAGCCATCAGTGTGGCTTAGTGAACGGCCTGTTCTACACTGCTTTCTCCATTATCTCTGGAAGTGCCCCACTGTGACTTCGCAAAGCAGTCCTAGGCCTGGCAGTACTTCTAAAAGACTGTTAAGCGGTGAGAAACATTTTGGGTCACCGAACGTACAGCCAAGGGCAATAATCCCATTTGCTTCTACCTACAATAGTATCATTATTTATTTACAGCTCCAAAGACCCCCGTTTCCCTTTGGTAATTAAAATGGTGATGCATCTTCTAAAAAAAGCAAGCGCATTTAAAATGTTCTTGTTTGGTCTGAATTAGGAGATTTTTCTTTTCTTTCCGCAAAAGTTTAAAAATGGCACAGATGGTTGAACTGCCTCCCCCTTCCAGCCTGGCAGATGGGTGGCCTCAGATTCTCAGCAGTAGATTTAATATGCTCCCAATTCCAGCTGTAAACGAGTCTGTTGATTCATAGAGTCTTGTTTTTTTTCCCAATAAATGGCCGACGTCCGCTGGGAGAAGGCGCGCAGAGGGTGCTCTTCGCCCTCCTCGCCCGGGGCTCCGCCACGGCGATTCACAGCTGCCTCCCAGTGAGAGCGAAAGGTGCCAAGGGCCAGCTGTGGCGCCAGTGAGCACAGAGGGTGCACTTTAGGACTGACAACGACTGTTTCTCTCCTATTGCTGCGTTTTTGTTCTCCGAGCTCCCTCAGGGCAGGCTGACTCTTTTGAGGTCAGCGTGACGACTCTTGGTGGAGAATGCAGGTTCTGGTTCTGATTCTGCCCTGGCAGGCGGCAGGTGCTATGAGACAATGGCAGTGTCTCTTTTTGATGTAATGGTTAAATGTTATTGTACAATATAATGATAATAATATTTTAAAACCTCACGGAGCACAAAAAACAATTAAATTTAATCAGAAAACTATTTTCACAAAATTGACTTCATGCAATGCAACCAGTAATAAAGTAATAATATCTGTCGCATATTTCATATTATATTAATTAAATTAAGTAATTATATGCAGCTACTCAAGTAATCTTTCCAGAGAATAACATTTTATGGATAAATTAAATACTCCAACCTGAGCAAGTGTCAAATTCCATGTCCTCATAAATATGTACTTTACTGAGACTTTGTCCATAAACATGTCTATAAAATGCCCTGGGGTTGTGTCTTGGGTCTGCTCCTTTTTCCAACTACAGAACAAATCTCTGAACGGCGTTCTTCTGCGTCATTCTGAATAATATCCAAGGGCTCTTCCACCCCTGCCCCCACTCCACTCTGTGAGGGCAGCGCTGGTCAGGTTAATTTAGTATTTAGGTCAGAAATCATCAAAATGGAAATTCAGTGTCAGTTTCACCCCTAGCCACATTAATTGGTGCGTTTGTTTGCATATTTTTTAATTGAAATGCAGGGCGGCTGCTCCTGGCTTTTGTTAATAGCTGTGATCATTTATACGAACATGTGGAAGAAAGATACAATCGATTTGGAAAAGGTAAAAAATTACGTTTGCACTTTTAACACTAGGTAATTACTGCTGGGGGACAAACGGGCCACACCCCCAGCGCTTCGGGGCTCCGTTTACTGACAGATGGGTTAATTCAGACAGAAGTGCACATAATGCATTAGAGTTAAGTGTACTTGAAGTCTCTCCTCTCTCTTTGTTTTAATTAATGCAGAGCTCTGATAAATACCTAATTCCTCGGCAATGACATTGTCAGAAAAGGAGAGGCTTAAGGTCACGCGGATTCATGTAGGTACAACGTCGTTAACTGTGTTTTTCCATTGCACAATCGACACACAGACAGTGACATGTGACAGGTCGTCTTCATTCAATACATTAGGTGAAGATTTTCAGCATCTTCTAATACGTACTTTTTCTTTTTCTAACCTTTTTTTATTGTAATGTCAATGCCCAGTACAACTGAATAATATCACACCTGGAAAAACACAATCATTTAAATAATAGTTTACTTCAATGCTGAGATTGATCACAGGGTGGCTTTCGCACATTTCTTTAAATTAGAGTGCTTCCATTAATATTCGACAAAACATAAACATGTAAACCATTGAAGGCACTCTGGATAAGCAGTGACCTACAGAACAAAACCCGTCTTTATTGGTGTATATACTGGAGTAGCCCACTCAGTTGTGTGATGGTATTACATTCATTTTATTTGCGGTATTTAAATTGAGTCAATCAATCATACACCACTGTTATACTGGAGGAAATTGTCAAGATTCCGCTCAGATAAACGTTTGCAATTAAAAAAATTTTTACAAATAAATTGTGGAATCATGAAAAAACTTAATCACATTTAAATGATAAAAGAAAATGGCTTTAAAAATAAGTGGGAATTTCTAAATTAAGTTTTTTAAATGAAATTGTTCATTTAAATTTGATTTATTTTTCAACAATTATGGCACTGATTTAATCACTGAATGAACTCACCAGCTCAGAAATACTGTGACTCCCAGCAAAGGGTTCCACGCCAGACTGATCAGAATCAAAGTGTTGCTTTTTCTGCAGTTTAGAGACGGGGAAGTCAGCTGTCTGTTAAGTTTTTTGAAGGGTTTATGACAATTATAAACACCGATTCCATGTTCTTCACTTGGCATGCATTAATGTAAAAAATAATTTATGGTTGATTTGTAAAAATTTTTGTACTTTTCCCAGTCCAGTGCGCCCTTTCCTCGGCACAATTCTATCATGCTGCGCAGTGTAGGGTGTGCGCCAGGCAGGCGTTTAAAGTACCGCAGAGCAGCTTCCATCCCTGAAATGTATTCAGAAAAGAAACATAGCTTGTATCGGATAAAAAACGGCAGGACTGAACCTTTCTCATCTGCCAATCGTTAGCTGAGACAATGTCTCGCACGGACCAAGGAAAGTCCAAATTAAAATTCAGGCAGCGCAAGCTTTGAGTGAATGAATTGACTCCGCTTGATTGGAAGTGGACTTTCGAGCGGCACACTGATTTGTTTGCTGGGTGTTTTTGGACAAACACCATTTTGATATTTAAAAAAAAATAAAAATGACAATGAAATGGTCCTCAATGCAACTTGGCGGTTGTTATCACGGCGCAGCACATTGGCTCATGTTTTTTGAAAATGAGCTAAGAATTGTAAGCGCAGGGCCAGCCTTGCACTGAGACAACATTGACACAACACGGTACCAAAGACAAAACAAATCCAAAATACAGCTCCAAATTCAGTTCTCTTCAGTTTCTATATAGTCTGAAAATCTATGTTGGTAAGGTGAGGCTTTAATATTTTAGTAAATCAATGTAATTGCACAATAAACGACTGCCGAGCACAGTGGAGCACTGAGGCACTAAAATATACAACATAAAGAGTGCATTAAGTGTCTTTTTGTGATGTATATATATTTCCAATTGAATATTTAAACAGGGCTTTCACTAATCATCAATGCCTCTGGCTCTTTTGATTAATTGAACAGTTAATTGTTTTATCAGTGCTGGGGATAGTCTCAATGAGAGCAGATTAATCTCTTTAAAAAAATGAGCCTGAGATTTACAATCTGGGGCCCTGTTGTTTTCTAACCTGTTTGGGAAGGCACAAATCCCGGCTGCTATGATAGCGTGAATCTGCATGGCGGCGTGCGTTGAAGACGCACACTGCAACACATGTTTATTGTGGCATCAACACGCTTGCCGCTTTATCTAAAGTGAGTACCTGAGAGCGAGAGAGAATCGCATTGATTTGTCATGAGCAGTTTCTAAAGAGATCTGCGGATACTGAATAATGACATTGTTGTAATTTTCAAAATTAAGAAGTTTGCCATTATAGAAGCAACATTACCCAGCGGTATATATTTTTCTGTTTGATTGTGTTTCTGAAAGGGAGGAAAACCATCACTTTGAATTGCATTGATTCCAGATTGATCCGAATAAGCAGAAAGGCCTGTTTCTTTTCCCTTTGGGGCAGTAGAAGGTTAAATAAAAATGCATTGTTAGTCAACCTGTCAACCAAGCTTGCAGAGCGACGGGTGGCTTGAAGCCAACCAGGATTGGAGACGTGTCACACCTCCACACGTCCACACCCTCACATGCATGCATGCTGTACCTGTGCTCTGCCACTAGGTGTGAATTCAGGTTTGACACACATTTTTCTTAAGCAAAGTGAATTATTATTCACGGACCAAGAAAGACTTGGTGTATTGCCAAATGTATTTATGTTTTTGTACGTACAATACAATTGTTTTATGAAAATGACTTTTCTTTCCCATGTAAATAAAGCATTGATACATCACCCCTGTTGAAGACACCGTTTAAAATAATCTTCCCTGACAATGTGTTGATTTTTGCATGACCAATCATCTCGAGTCGGCGGGTTTAGTGTAAAACAACGTCATGCTTTGTCTCACCGACACAATGTAATCCCTGATAAAAATCTCCTACGGAGGTAAAAGATGTAGTGTTCAAAATGGCATGATTTACGATGTTCCCGGGTTTCAATTACAAGAGAAAACACATTCCCAGATGAAAGTGTGCCAAGGTAATGACAGTTCTCTAAGCTCAGAATGAATGTGCGAAGCAGAAAAAAAGGGGGGAAAAATATAGCTTAGCCCGCTACAATTGATTTATGTTAAACATTCCTCTCTGTGTCAGCTGGCTGTAAGCTAATTAGGGAGAGTACACCGGACTCCGACATTCCCGCTAACAGGAAATTCGGATATTATTTGATCCTGATCCTAAACGACCTCACTGGTCCCAAAAAACAAGGGAAATTATTCATGCTTTGATGTCGGTGCGAGCATTTTCCCACCGATGGACGGATTTGAAAAATCATCTGCCGAGTTTTGATAGTGACATGCAGGAGACCGCTCCAGTTTTTCAGACGTTCATTTGTATCGCCCAGAACCCTCGCTGCTACTGACGCTCTCTACTCTACTTCCCTCTTTTCCCACAGCCTTGTCATGACTTCCATGTCTGTTTGATGATACGGTTTTCCCACAGCCTTGTCATGACTTCAGTGTCTGTTTGATGACGCGGTTTTCCCACAGCCTTGTCAGGACTTCCATGTCTAGTATGATGACACGGTTTTTCCCACAGCCTTGTCATGACTTCCATGTCTCTTTGATGACGCGGTTTTCCCACAGCCTTGTCAGGACTTCCATGTCTAGTATGATGACACGGTTTTTCCCACAGCCTTGTCATGACTTCCATGTCTCTTTGATGACACGGTTTTCCCACAGCCTTGTCAGGACTTCCATGTCTGTTTGATGACACGGTTTTCCCACAGCCTTATCAGGACTTCCATGTCTGTTTGATGACACGGTTTTCCCACAGCCTTGTCATGACTTCCATGTCTGTTTGACGACACGGGTTTTAATTCTGTACCCGCAGACGGCGAAGGGATGCGTCATGACGCCTTTTGGAGCAGCCGTAGGAAGTCAGCCAATGTGTCAGTTTAGGAATCTGGAAAGATGGGCACCCTGTGGGAGCTATGCCTTCCACAGACGGTGGAGAAACACACACGTGTGGATAAAGTGAGATCACAGGACGCCATCGAGTTGAAGCTGTTCGCTCTGCTCCTCCAGGCCTGCCTGGCAACACGGCTGCTCTCCGCTGCCTTTGTTGCATCTTTTCATTTGGGTCTGATGGCGGCCCACCTGCCGTGTGATATTTCTGCTAAGCACTCACGTCTGAACATCGCCCAGCGACGCTCTGAGGTCTAAGGGCGGTCAGTGCCGCGAGTCAGGCACAGGGATGTGGTCTGGCAGCAGGTAGTGGGTTTCGTGGACAGGCATCCGGCAGGTTGGTTTATGTGGGGGGGGTTATCTGTGAAGTCTCGTTACAAAAGACCTCCCGTTTCACTCTGGCAATGAGAAAAGTATCTCTGTTACAAAACAAATCACTTAATCCTTCACCTCCACCAACTCGGGTAATGTTTGTGACATGGGGGTAAATAGAACTGTCACCCCTGCAGTTTGGATGCACCACCAGCCCAACCAGAGCAGGACATAAGGTCAGTAAGGTGAATCCAATGACTGTATTTTTAGCAACAGCGCAAAACACAGTTGCAAAAATGATTATTATTATTTTTTAATTAAACGCTGTACCCTGCTGTAAATGGTCCCAACTTTCTTTTGATCGAACCATAAGCACGCTCACTTATGCCCAGCCTCCAAACCATCCCACTCCAGGACCGCCAGTCGGCTATTTGGCCATTCGGGGTGGCTAAACGACAGTCTGGGTCGGCGTCAGTCCCCTGTAGGAGACTGGGCATCCTGGGCGCGTGAAGGCCTGCAAACAGTGCTGACCCTGCTATGCAGGTCACAATACCCCCAATATATTTAGCCCAATAAGCCTAACCTGCAATGACAAGCGGCTGGTTAAGGGAATTCATGCCTTCAAACTCTCCCCATATGTTTCAATGGCTGGGATTTTATAGCTATTGTCATTTTCAGAGTGTGAATTATATATGAATGAAAATCGGAGGGGGGATCAACTCGTTATGAATATGATAAATATATTGTAATATTTACGATCACAGGTAGGAACGATATATAAATGTTTCGACACCCCGACCTGTTGTTTTTAACTCTTTTAAGGGGGCCCAAGTCTTAATTAGGGGAGTCAAAAAACCTCAACCCCCCCCCCAGTAATTTGAACCCTGGTCGTTTTCTTTTTGCAGTGAATAATTTTAAATGTATACCATATATATATATATATAAAACAAAGAAATGTTTAGAAACTGATCAATGCACAGCTGCATTGTGAATGGGTCCTCTAGACAGACACACACTCCCACGCACAGCCTCCCCATTAAACCCATCCCCAGCACAGAATGCGTTTGGGCCAGGATGACCTTTCTGCCATTACTCACCTTCAGCTCCCTACATGGGCTTCGTCAGCAGAAGAGCAGGGAGAGAAAGAGAAAAAAAGACAATTGAACTCCTAACAATCTTAAATTAAAGGGGGTCTGTGGCAATGTGAAGGCTGACTCTAGAGGTCACCCCCCTCAGATTGGAAACGCAGTTATAGCGCTTTCAAACCTCAATAGAAGACCCAAACTGGGGGTGGACATTTTTTTGCTAAGTTAAGGAGCAATGCAGATGCACAACGACTTGGCTGCACCGTTATCGACCGAAGGGAATATACCGACGCGTCTAATCTGATCATGTTTAAGAGTTTACTGTTGGCAGAGCACAGATACAGTGCAGTTGTGCGGTAGTTTTTGTTCTGTATTTAAGCGGCAGTGCACAACTCTAAATGATGCCAGGGTTTCTGCATGTTCTTGACTCTGGGTTTGAGATACCATCAAGTCAGATTAAGTCAGCCGTTTCCCGTTTCCAAATGAGACGCGCGCTGTGTGGAAGACTAAGCGCTGGTTTCGGGAGAGATCGAAAGTCAGTAATCCTACTTAGCAAGTGCCGTCCCAGAAGCATTGCCCCATTAAAATAATGTGTGAACACTTTTATATTTCTGCATGTTTTGTCTTTTTAATGTTTTTTTATATAACCTTTGTACATAAAGAAGAAAAGAAACATGGGGGAACAATAGTCTGAAAATGTAACTTTACTTATCTGGCTTTTTATGAACATAAAATCTTTATTTCACTGTTAATTACTCCTGTGTTCACACACACATGCACACACACACACACACATCAGCATCCCACTATAAACGTGAGTACATGAATCAGAAATATTTATACCACAACACTTTACAATGACGTTAAAAACTTGTAATTGCATTGAAAGGACTACAATTGTTTTAAGACAGCTTTAGTGGGTTTTCAGGGAAAAAAAATCAAATTATATAATTATTTGGTGCCTGATTTTCATATTGCATCGAATTACTGGCTTATGAACAATTCAACGTTGTAATAACTAAATTGACTCATTTAAATGATTTAATTCGTGCCATTTATTTCTGAATACATTTGTTTCTAATCAGAGTGCTTTTTCTAAATGCTGCATGCTCCCAGACGAGAATGTTTGTAAAGGTATTAACAATTGTTCAGCTATTGAGAGCTCTGCCTTGTTTATGCGAGAGAGAAAGAGAAAACATAATTTCAATAAGCTTTTAATCTGTACAAAAATGACCTAAAGGGCAACCCTGTCGTAGCAACTTATTTTAGCAAACCCGGGAACTCTTTAGCATGCTGACACTCTCTTATTAAGTATGACAATTGCATTACAGACCCAGCACTAGAAATAGAATTGTAAATTGAATTCAAATAATAGAGAGGAGAAGATGCGAATTTTTCAGAACCAAATGCCGGAGGAAGCAAACATTTGTGTCAAAACTGCTTAAAGAAATCTTTTGTTGCCTAAGCATTTATGTAAAATTCCATGATATTCTTTCTTCGACAGCACTTAATTTTGAAATTGACACAGTATAATACAAGGCGTAGATCAGGCTGCCTTAAATTGTACTTTAGATCCAATTTTATTTTAATGAGATAAGTAGTCTTTGTGTTATATGGTCAGGGCAGTTGTGGGGGTTTGCACTAGCCAGAACGGCTTTGCAGACACCCGTTCTGTGACATTATGTGTCGCCGGTGTCACCGCACCATTCCTGCCGCGCCTTGCCCGTTTCCCAATAGACGAGAGCCCCACCTCTTTTCATGCGAGCTCAAATCCACATCGCTGCCGTTCCCACGGTAACACACACCTTAATGTTCTCCTAGGCTAGGAGTTTCCATCAGACGCAATGGGACAAATAAGATGATAAAGTTGGTCTGGCAGAGATACGGACAGCGGCGATGAAATGTTGAGATTCAAAGGTCTTGGAAACACGGGTCTGCTCGTGTCAAAGGCCTGCCAATCTCACTGCGGTACTCATTATCCCCGAGGGACAGTTACAGCGTGGGGATTTAGCTTTTATGGATTGTCTGATAAGTGACGCACTTATCCTAAAGGTCGGGCCTTTCAGATATTCACAGAAGCGGGGCTTAGGTGTCATGTGGGAGGCAGTAAGTTTTACCTGGGACCAGAGTGAAGTTCATTCAGTCCTTGCACATTAACAGACCTTTGTTCACTTCTGTGCAAATGGGAAGATGCAGTTTTGCCGTGAGAGCAACGCCTTGGCTAATTACAGCGATTCCTGCCGATCTGGGTGGTTTGCAAATGCGTAGCCGGATGGAGCGTGTCCCCATTACCCAGTCTAGGCGCTGGCGCTCTGACTCAGCCTGGCTCTTGTGGGAGGGCGAGGCCTAAGGAGATGGGATTTACCTCCAATTAGGAAGTGGTCTCCTGCTACCCCTTCCAAATTATCCTCTTAAGGAGAGCTTAGATACAGATCGCTTTGATCTCCGATAATTACGACACTGATGGAAATGCAAGACGAAGGTCCTGCACTGTTCCAGTCTGGTGTCTTACCCTGGCTGTTATACAAGCATCTGGAAATATCGCCCAGGCTGAGCATGCCCTGCTCTATTAGACTGCTATTCGCCTCCTGTTGAAAAACAGAAATATCTGCTCAAGCGACTCCTTGACAGAATCTCCCTTTCTCTCCCTTTCCAGCTGTCACATACATATTTATGAGAATTGGTGTGTTTATACACAAGTCATATGTTATATTAGCTATCCATAAATATATACATGTATGTATCAACCAAAGGACTCAGTACATGCTGCTGTGTACGATATATATGTATATGCAATGTGTGTCAGTGTGTGTCGGACAGTGTATTCATATGTACATATTATATAGTGTATGATTTATAAAACATATACAAAATAAATGTCAGGAAATATAATATATTTTGGTGTATCACACAAGGTCACACAAACTAAAATCTTCTTAAAAAAACTAAAAAAAAGAAAACTAAAGTTTTCTTTCTTCATCAAACTCATGCAAAAATTCAGTATTCAGCCACACACGCGCTTGACAAGCTGAATTTACACACCGCGGCCTGGTTGAAATGCTTAGCCTCAGGCTTCTTGCTTCTGCTATCCTGAAGGAAGCCCATCGATCTGCAGCCTGTCTAGGGAGTTGCAGGGAGATGGCCTGGATGCAGGGATGCAGGAGGAAAGGGGGAGGTGCTTTAGATGATAGTGGGATGGATGGAAAGGCCAGGAGGGTGGTGGCTCACTGGTTATTAATCATAAATCATTGTGCATAGGTGCATAAATAACAACCAGCTTAACCTAAACCACAGAAAATTGTTAGGGCTGTTCTGCGGGGCATCTGCCGGGGGAAGTATTTTGCGGTACGCAGGGAACTATCGCGTCCCGTGCATTGTGGCCATTACGTCACTTAGACCTCTACTTAAATACAATTACGATAAATGCTTCTAACATCTGGAGTTTGCATCTATAGAATAAAACGCCTGGACCAGGGCATCAGAGAACATCATTTTCACAGGCTCTTTCTTCTGGACATCTCTTTCTGACGGATCTCCACGGCCGTGCCCAGCAACGTTTCGCTGAGGAGCTCCATCTCTCAAACTGTGTCGACAAGAATAGCACCGAGACTGTTCAGTCCAGATGTCATAACAGATTATGGCATCGCAAGTATGGTGCTGCTGTGTTTTTCAAAAAAAGATACTTTTCAGTGCCTATTGATTTGACCATACTGGGGGAAAAGAATAGAAAGGAGTGGGAGTTGAGCTGACGTGTGTTCGCCGTGCTCTGCAGTTCACACATGAAGCCGTTTGTGATGCTGCCCAAATGACGGCCCATCGTCACTAACCCACGCAAGCTGGTGTCTGACCCCGGCTGAGTCCAATGTCCAACCAGCCCCCCAGCAGCTTTGGCGTTAAACGAATCCTCCCTGCGCCGTGCTAATTACCTTCACCCGCTGTGACTGGCACGGGCCTTTACGGCTCTGCACGGCTCGCTGTGCTTAAACCAACAGAAAACCTAAAACGGTGGGGTCAGGGGTCGCAACGAGCTTAGCTTTTAAAGGTTCCCTGTACGCTGTGCTATTAATGACAACTTAGGCCTTGAGATGAACCATTTAAAAATCAATTAATCGGTTCAAAGTCCCACAGTGAGGAGAATGCCTCGCTGGCTGGATAAAAGGCACCGCGGGCGTACCTGTCATTCTCATTGATTTGGTATTTGCCTGTAACATTTCAACTCATTCTTTTTTTTTTTTGACACAATGAAAGAAATCTATCGGCATGTTAATTAACGGATTGTTTTTCTTTCCAAAGTGAGAAGTTGCAGTTTCTACGTGTATATTATTCCAGGTGTGTTACCCAGGGAAACTCGGGGATCCTAACTAGCAGCCTGCTCTGTGTCCAGAGAGACACAGAGCAGGCGATTAATTAAGCATAGCCACCGCGAGCAATGCAGTGATCACTGCGGCGTGTTGGGTCCCGTGCCTTTGATCGATGTGTTTATTGTGTCTGTATTGGTCTGCTTTAGAAGGCTTGCTATGCGGCTGGGTCCTTTTCCCTCTGGGAGGACGTCTGTCCTGTCACCCTTTTCCCCAAATGTGAGAAGCGCCGGCGGTGGTGTCAGCGGGGGTCAAGGCGGCGACAGGTAGTCGGGGCACGCACAGCTGCCGGCAGACTGGGCCGGCGACACACCGAAGCTTCTCACGCACCGCCGATCCCACCATTTCACATTTCATACCCAGCCACCGTACAGCAAACGTGACCCACGGAGACTGCGTGGAGCCCATAGGCCGAGACAGTCCTCCGCTTTCGAAGCCCTACAATGCACACTGTGCACATAGTGCAGGCCCAAGTAAATCCATTTAAACTCTAATTCTACCGTACACCGCTCGGCACAGTACCCAGGGCTGTTTCAGGTGTAAAGGATCCGTCATCTAATCACTGCCCTCCAGAAAGGCTTTGCTGAAGGTTTCAGTAGGAGGTACAGACCACAAGATACCCCTCACAGTTCTGTCAACGTAAAGTTATTCTACAGGTTATGAAGAGGCACAACATCAGTTTACTACATTTTTTCAGCATGCCATAAATTAGAGGGGAGAGATTTTTTTTTCTTACAAACAGGAAACGTTTCAAAGAAATGGGATACATGCAACTGTCCGGCACACATTAACAGCTCAGTCAATACCAACAGTTTCACACTCACTTTTGTTCTGGTTGTCTGCTCAACAGAGAAGTGAAACTCTGCCCCCCTGTGGTGTCTGAGCTGTACCACTGCCACTGTTAAATAAAAAATATCTGTATGAGTGGTTCTCAATTCTTGACCTGGGGCCCCCCTGTGTATGCTGGTTTTTGTACACATCTTTTAAATTAATCAGGTTTACAAAATTTTTCATTGAAAACTGATCTCAACATGATCTTCTTTCAGAAACGAAGCATGTTAAATACTGTGGTAATGACATGTTGTAATAGATGTGTACCAAGAAAGTAAAAATCAACTATTTTTACTAATGTGTACCTTGAGAAACAAAGACGCATTACCAAAATGGAATAACTTTATCTGGCCGACACCAAGATTTTTCAGCGTGTTACAGTTAAAAAGTCATTCAATTATTGAATTAGTCGCTCAGTCGATCCTGAGTTGAAGAGCTTGGTTTGTAAAGCATACACAGATGTGCTCCAAGATCAGGATTGAGAAGCACTGGTCTACTCCAAGGTAAGTTGAGACACAAAGGCACTCTCTTATTAAAGTTGTTTTCAGTCATTTGCTGTGGATCTTGCTGTAGAACTTTTGCAAGTTTTGCAAGAAAACTAGCAATTAGAAAACATACAAAGGTAGAGTGGATTGTGAACAGAAGACAACTGCATAACCATTACATTATGGATAAACTGCTTGGATAAAGTACCGAGCCCCACGTCACGGACTGAAATAAAAAACTTTACCTACTACACAGGTAGAGTGTATTGAGAACAAAGACAACTGCATCACCATTACATAATGGATAAATGGCTTGGATAATGTGCCAAGCCCCACATAACGGACTGAAATAAAAAACTTTACTTACTGCCCACCTTACTACCCACCTTGTGTTGAAGAAGAGATTTGTGAAATTAATCAGTAGTTTCATCACTGAATGGGTTTGCCCTTCCTCACAAAACAATAACGAGACCATTTTCCTACCATTAAGCACCAACATAATAATGAAGGGAATGTGCAGCACAAATTCAGTACATTTTATTTGTGCATACTATGGTAAAGTGAAAGGGGCCTGCCAGTAAATGCACACATCCGTATTCTCCCCACACAACCAAAACAAAAGACAATGCAATTGAACGGCTACCCGTTGGCTGCATTTTATGGAAATGGTACAAACCAGTGACCATGCGATTAAGGCGGACAGGTCTCCATGTGATGCTCACATGCATCTTTGAGCTGCACAACTCAAAGGCCTGCAAGCAGTTTAGCTATGACTAAAGAACCAACTTCACAAATTAAGTGACAGCTCGTGTTCTTCCATTCTGATTAATGTCCAAATGTTCTTTTGCCAAACCTAGCCAAACACTTTAGCTTTTCATTTTATATAATAATAATATATTCTGATTCATTGCACACCGACATTTTAACAAATAAAACCAATGATGTTTTAAGTTAGTCCATTTTCTGGTATATTCTTCAGAATTAGAAGCAGTTGAACTCTATAAAGCTTGTTTAATGATGATTGAGTTACATTCCGTCTTTACTTTCTCCATCAAAATAATGTTTTAGATCCTTTCGTCCGTGTAAATGTGTCTCTCCTTGATAGAAGAAAATCATTTAAGTGAAATGTGCTGCGCTGGTGGCATGGCACCTGCTAAGGGTTTTGTGCGATTTCGACTAAAATCAAACTATGATTGTGCTTATTGAAGTATTAAATAACATGGGGCATTGTGTGAGCAAATGGCTATAGTGAATCATTTGTTGTAGAACTAGGATAGTTGCAGAAGTCCTTTGATTACTATATTTTCTGTCTAGCTCCACGCTCATAAACACAACACTAGCATCAATGCACTGAATATTATCACGATAAGGCTGTAATTGGGCAATTACTGTAATTGTAATTGGGGGGGGGTAGGATGTGTTTATGGGACACTGGAGAGCCTCAACTTTGGCACATCAAGTCCGACCACACAGAGTTCAAAGAGGCCTTTCAAAAAGAGCCTTACGTTTTTTAATGAGAAAGTCAAACTTTTGGACTTTAAGTGTTTTCAGTCTGCTCGATAATGCTGCTCAATAACAGTAAAACCCCTGCTTGGGTCCTTCGTGTTTGAAGGGGCTCAAAAATAACTGCCCTCCACTGCCCTGCGTGAGGCTTGTGACAAAGTCTCTTCCCTCTGTATGGTTCCACTTGACCCCGCTTCACCGTGCTCCACCCAACCAAGCCCCGGCCTCCTCTTCTCTGACACCAGGATACTCAAGGCACAGGTAGTAGATTTGCCTGCAGCGTGGAGGTGGTCTGAAAGGGACAGGATTTATTTGTATGGTGAGTTTAGCGGTACAGTGTACATAATTACAGACGTCGCATGGGAAGGAAATAATGAGAACTCAGCATATAAACCCAGCCTAATTAACTGAATCCAAATAAGAGCCACAGGGGGCCCCCGTTCACTCATAACAGTAGCAGTTTGTGAAGCTTGACTTTCAGGACAGACTGCCATTTCATTTCCCATGTGCTGCTCTGTGTGTGTGTCTGTGTGTGTGTGTGTGTGTGTGTGTGTGTGTGTGTGTGTGTGTGTGTGTGTGTGTGTGTGTGTGTGTGTGTGTCTGTATGTATGTAGTATGTATGTTTGTGCCAAAGGTAAATCAAAATATTACACAACAATACCAGTTGTTTGCACTACCATGTCCTGGGTTGACTGTGTTGACAGTATTTCTTATATACTGTTATACTGTACATGCATGCAGAACGCTTAATGCTCTGGAATTAATGATGGAATGAGTATAGCAAGTTGTCCCCAGAACACACACACACACACACAAATACACACACACACACACACACACACACACACACACACTGTGCCACTGTGCTAACAACTTATAAATTCTTCGGTCCATTTGTCAGATTACGCTGAATATCCAGCGAGGAGTTGTTTTACAATAATAAACCCCGGATGTGTTTTAGTTTATTCTCAGATTATCGAGACTTAAATCTGTCAGTGGCTCGTGACCATGTGCCAACATGACATGCTAAGGCTGTTGGAGGAGATCTATTCTTGCTTTCATAGAGAATGAGCTCTGGGTGGATCAGTTTACACTACTGAGGGCAGGCATACAACTGCTCCAAACTAAAGCGTGCCACAGACTTATTGCAGAACCTAGCCAAATCTCCTTACGTTGGAATGAATGAATGATTGAATGTCATTAATATGTCACACTGACTTGTACCAGGCACTGGTTAGTGATTTTATCAAAAGTTCAGTCACTCTCATTGAAATCTTGATCACTGATGGAGGAAAACCTCACAGCATGTTCAGCAGCAAACTCATTATCACAAGCGACCTCCATTCAGATTTCTCTTTGCCATCTTGTCCAGGGCTTTAGGCTCTTTCTCTTATGTTTTCTCCCTGCCATCAGAATACAGGATGTGCTCAACGCTTCTGCCGATAATGCCATTGCCATGTGTTCGCAAGTGTCTAATTCAAAAGGAGGGCCAGAGGGTCAGAGGTGGAGGACATAGGACAGAGGCCATGCAAAGGTGCATGGGGCGCTATGTGTCAAATGTCCGAGCGAGAGCGGTGGGCGGGGAATATATTTTAGTGAGCCACTCACAGGAGTGGGAGAGACCATAAATCAATCATTTAAAATCTGTGGTATAACTTTCCTGGCCAGTGCCAACTCCACTCCTCATTCTCTCAGACCCTCTTCACCTTCAAGGTAAGGCAATCTCTATGATTTTGGTTGCAGCAATTGTCAGACAGAATTATGCAAACTGAGGAGGTTGGGGATCAGTGGTTCTTGTTAAGACTCTCACGTGTTCACAAATGAAATGCCCTTCCAGAGGGACCAGCCACGTTTTGAAAGTGCACACTTAATTTTGTTTTGAAAAAAGAGGATGCCTTTAAAAAACTGGTAGAAAGAACTTTAAATGATCATCTTTCAGGGTCTGTAAGGAGTAAAGTAGTTTTCTGTTCCTTAACAACATTCCGCGCAACATTTGTCTATTTACATGAGGGAATTGTCTTAGAACACCCCTTCCCCCCCATCTTGAAATTGTCCTGTTGAAGATAATTTGTGTCTGAGAGAGCTGATAAATTGATGAAGAAAGGGACGTTGATTGGTGTACAGACATGACTGAATCACAACTTTCCCGTTTTCCCCTGGTCTGGGGCATCTATCATTTAAGCAACTCTGGCAGTAGCTGCCTTTATAGAAAGATGTTTGACGGGTTCTGGAGACAGCACCATGAGAACTCACTATGCATCTCCATCTAGACAACTTGTGGGGGGCACAGGCTACGTTGGTGCAACTGAGTGGTGGAGGCAGCACCCTCTGTGTTTTACAGCCGTCGGGTCACATCACATAAAATGAATTGATTTAACAGATCTTACCATCTGGAGCAACGGACACAGCTGATAGTTTCAGCATTTTTTCACACACGGAATCTATTTGGGTTATGTGCCATACTCGGTGCTACGACAGCAGATGTCCTCCCAGGGAAACAGAATTAGAACCTGCTGCCTCCAGGTCAGAGGTTCTGTTCCTCAACCATTGCACCACCTGCTGCTCCTCTCTGGGTCCGTGCCTCCCAAAGGACACCCCACCTGGGGCCATGTTGGTAGAAACATCCTGCAGTCAGATCGTGATGCCTGTTCTCTGGATGGAAGGCCCCCCTAGCCTTTACTCAGCTGCTCTGGTCGTGAGAACCACTACTGCTGGTTTGCTAGCTCTTTGTCCATCCAGTCTTCTCCAACCCATCCCCAAAACCCTTGTCTCTGGCATTTCGTAATGGCAGCTTGGCATATTGGCCCAGTAAAATCCCCCCAGGCAGTCATCCCACTGGAGCAGGGTTGACGTGTTGTTTGACATGCCGGCATTTTTCATACAGGCCCAGGACATTGCAGGTTAAGTAGACGTATGTGTGTGGGGGGGTCATCCACAGGTCATGGAGTGGATATATTTGGCCACTGCGTCAAACCCTGTGTGCATGGACTAAATAGGCCCTGTTGTGAGAAGTACCCTGTTATCCTTTATAATGAACCATGTTGCTATAATGTACCTAGGCACTTTCATGCTGTGCAAAATGAGAGGGCCATAGCCATTCCCTATAATCCCAAGTCCTGGTCTCATTCTTTCAACAGCTCCGTTAGCAATTGTCATGGTTCTGTCTAAAGAAATATATTCACCACGGGGCATCTGACAAAGCGACCACTCATAATTCAGTCAGAGAATGGCCGCCCGCTTTTATAGACTCTGTAAAATCAGGACCACATTTGGACACAGCATGTGAACTTCAGGATTTGATCTACCTGTCTCATACTAATTTATTTCTGATTTCCCTTTTTTGAGAAAAAGCATGAACCACGGAAATATAACATTTTCTTTTGCAGTACACTTTACTCTGACATGCGGGGGCTGTGTAAACCCCCTGAACCATGCATCTCTCTAAATGTGTGTTTAAAAATGCTTTTTGTTCTTGTTTAGGACACACAAAAAACTAAACAACCATGTCTGAGGGGTAAGAAATCTTGTTGTTCAGTTTTAAATGCGTTTTTATTTAATATCGGAATTGTCGAATTCATCTGCTTAAACTTGTCTTTTTCCTTTTTTCCTCCACGTTTGTTTTCTGTCCTCCTTTGTGAGACAGGCCGGTGAGACATTTAAAATGTGTTTTATATCGTTATTTTTTAACAATAAAAGTCTGTTTATTTGGTATATGCTACTAAGCGGCAGTAGAGTGGTTGAATCATTGAATGTACCTGGTTTTTGCTCTTCATCCCTATTCTCATTCAATATTAATATCCAATTACCAAGAAGTTTCTGCTGTACAACATGATGACCAATTGCACGGCATGTAAAATATAACCTGAACATCTGAAAACTTTCCTTTGAACAAAAGGTTGTATGTTTTTTATTGACTGGATGCACTTGGTAACTTTGGAATTTCCTTCAACAATAACAGTCATTCCTTGCATGGCATCTGACTTGCGTGTGTTTGACCTTAAGCAAACGCCTATGGGCAAAGTGTTATCTCTGCGCTCAACAGCTACCCATTCTATTTCAGAAAAAGCAGAAATACTCAGCTACCCGCAGGCTCCTGCTGAAGGTAAAGCCCGCTGTCAGAACAAATCTGCACCCGTCCAGTTGTGTTTCATAATGGTTTATGGAATGTGGTGGCCTATCTCTGGGCATGCAAACAAATAGTGCAGTTAGAGTATTGGTGACGGTTACGTGTGCAAATGCAGACAAGCATGACAGAGACCATATCAGGACAGGCAACTGTTCCACTCCTGACATTATCCCGGAACAGCATGTCTTCATGATATTGTGCAGGTCCGGTATGGATGATTGCATCTATTAACATGCTGTTTTTAGAATCATATTGAATCCATCATGCACCTGGCAAAACACAGTCTTAAATGCCTCCGAACGTGTTATATATTTGACTATAAATGAGCTTCATGGCTTCGCTGCGTGCTCATCTTGTTTCATCACAGACGAAACTGCTGAAGAGAGCGTCGATGATGCTGGAGGCCGAGATGGGGGAGAAGGTTCTCGAGAGAGAAAACGGCCTAAATGAGCGCGTTCCGCCCCTCAAAATGTCCGGATTGTCTGTGCAGGAGCTCCAGGTCTGTGTGCCACTTGTGAGCCAAACAGAACTATGTCGTGGATCCGCACAACATCAGCCTGACCTGAAGCCTAGAGTCACAAACGCAGACGTAGCTGTACGCCGAGGGTCTTCCAGGACCCAGCAAAGACCTCGGCTTTTGCTGAAGTGCACAAGCAGTAGCCAAACCCTCCCATCCATCCAGATCGAGGAGGGTTACATTTCTGTCGTAGCCTCCCCTCCCCCCGTCAACCCCCCGTTCCCCAGCCTGGCTTAATACTCGATGAAATATTATGAGATTAGCTCCTTGTTTCCAAATCGATGTGGTGATTGCATTGTGATCCATCGCCTGTCTTCAGATATTTTCTCTCCACAGGAACTGTGTAAAGACCTCTACCGCAAGATTGATGTTGTGGATGATGCACGGTATGACATGGAATCTAAAACAGTGAAAAACGAAAAGGAGGTATCCAGTATTATTCAGTATTATTAATTATCAAATACTTATTTTATTAAAAACATTACGCGCATGGTATATGTTATGGACAGTCTGGTAGTATTACTGACTAAGAGTTTATCTCAAGTCAGAGTTTATGGTTCTAATTTAGTCATTCTTGGAAATAGCAAATGCCACATAAATGTTATTCAAAATTAAGACAATACAGAGACCAAATTAAACACAAATTTTGCATGGCCAGGGGTAGTATAGGCAGTGTAAATCCTAATTATAAAAAAAAAAAAGAACAGTTACACTGACACGGCATGAACTTGTGTTGCCCAAGATTGAAAACCTGACTCAGAAGGTGTCAGATCTGAAGGGTAAAATGAAACGACCCAACCTGAAGAGAGTGAAGAAGTCCGCGGATGCCGTGCTAGGCGCTCTGACCGACTCCAAACTCATGAAGGCCGACTTCAAGGTCAACCTGAAGACAGTCAAAAAGGAGGAAGAGAAGGTAAGGATGATGACACCGCTGTCCGATCGCCCGAGCGCCAACGCAATAATGTGCTATTGAGTTAAGTCCGTCCACGGGAAACCACGGTGACTACTCATTCTATTTGCTTAAAGAACCGATGCACTAAACTGATCATTGGTACCATCTAGTGTCATTATCGGTAGGGCTGATTTCTTATGGCTTACTGCGTCGCTGAGCACAATTTCTCATCCCTGCAAAAGGAGGAGGTGACCGACTGGCGTAAGAACGTGGAGGCCATGTCCGGGATGGAGGGCAGGAAGAAGCTGTTCACTGCAGGCCAATGAGAGGTAAAAATCTCCACGTTGGGCAACGCCGCTTCCTGAAGGGGTTAACATTAAAAGAGTTTATTTTGAACATTAATGCCTAATTTGATGAGCAGCGCTCAATCCACAACCATGTGAAAGGGATTTTGTGTCAAACAAATTTGAGAATGGGATCTCATTACCATTTCCATCCATTAAAATCCAGAATATTTTTGCATATATATATAATCCTAAAAGAACCGAAAAAAAGAACCTCTAGGGCTGGAATATTTTCTGATCTGGTTACCAAAACTAAGAAAAAGGTAGAGACAAAATTCCTAAAAGGTTAGAAATTGAAAAGGGGTTCATTTTGGCCATTAATTTTAATAACGTTGCCCCACCGACAGTCTTGTGAAAAGGATTGTTTGTTGAACAAATCTGAAAGAGAGTCTTAATTACCATTTTAGCTCATTAAAACACAGAATATATTTACATATTTGAGATCCTAAGAGGAATGGGTGAAAAAATGTTCTTTAGTACTGAATTGTTATCCTGGTCACCACAGCTTCAATGGACAGATGTGTCTGTTGCTGTTGTTTTTGTTACGTTGATTACTTTTTCGGAACAATTTAATATAAAATACATGCACAATTTTCTCTATAAACCTGTTATCAATGCCCTTCATTAATAAACTTGTGTCTGCTCTTCTTCTATATCAATTTATTTTTCAGAACATTTGGCAGTTCAGTAAATCAGTGGATGTGACCGTATTACCGTGACGATTGGTACCTGTTGTTTAGATGAGTTTTAATTCTGTTTCTTCAAAAAATGCACACAGTCCCCCGTTTTGTAGTTTAGCTCTGCAAGGAACGTTTGCCACTTAAATTAGGCATCGCTCCCGACTGGTAAATGCATTTAAGCCACATTTTGGTGCAAATCACCCATGGGACACACAGGTTTGAAAGCCAATTTTAAATGTGTAATGAACATTGGCAGTGAAACGACAAGGTCATGGGTCAATGAGGCATAGCAAATGCATGTTGTATTTACTTTGTGTTTTCTTTTAAGTTTGCATTAAAATAGCTTGGCCATGTCTGGTGCTTAAAACTGTTTTCTTTGTTGGCAGAGAGAAATTGAGAAGAACTCTATGTGGATGTTTTTTTTTTTTTTTACAAATAATTTTATGTCATGTGCTTAACAGGAGAGTTCAAATTCTCTGGCACAGGGTGTAGTATCCTTATTGTTAATCCATTGTGCATGTAGAACAGTTTCCCATCACTTCCCTCCAAATCACATTGACCTACCAATGTAGATATTTGATACCGTAATAGTGATTAAATTAAGTTATATATACCATATACGCTAAACTGTAAATAAAGCTATGCTGTTTTGCTGTTTTGCTGTCTTTCCGCTGAACTTAGATGTACTAACTTAAATTGACTTGGATATTGTAACTGAACTTCAACGCTCTCTCTATTATAACTGAGTCTCTGAGTGAAGTTTAATAAAACATAAAAAACATTTCTTAACCAAAAATGAAAGTACTTATCGGTTATTGTGTGAGGTCTGTTTTTCAATTGTTTGTTTTTATCAGTCGTTTTCTCTCAATGTGCAGTTCCTTCTTATAACTGAAGATGGCGCTTTATATTAGGACATGAGTCGGAAATCAGCCAGCCTCGCTACTTCGTATCTTCTTGAGATGCTTGTCTTTGTTACAATGCTATTGTTTTATGTATTACACATTACAATGGAAAGGGGGGTTTGAATACAACCTATTATTTTCTGTTTACTTAGAAATGTCCCTTGGCCGACACTGAAACTTCAGTTTATCACTTCATCTAGAGATAGACTGTCAAATCCTTACCACACGGAACACAGAGAAACCACTTGAGAAACCATTCAGACCTGCTTATATTGTTAAGTGAAATTATTTCTCGCATGGATCCCTTGTATGGCTGGTAAGCGCTATTCACAAGTGAATGTGCTTACGTGTTTTGTCCTGAGTTCATGTCCTCTTTACCTTGCCTCGTAAAGCGTAAAACAAAAAGGGTGAACAACAGCCCTATCTAACTTTGCTCTGACCCCTCCCTCCATATATGGACAAAGTATGGACCCGAGGTTGAGGATCTAGAAAAAGAAGAGTGAACTGAATTGTGTTTTGATGGCACACACTAAATGTCAAGACAAACATGTTGTAAACAGCGATCTATTTTGGTAAACCGTTCGTGAAGGGTTCGAACCATAAAACTTGAACGCGTGTTCCTGTTCACACTCTCGGCTGGACTGAATACACGATCGGCATTGTCAAAGGTATGTCTTTATTCATTACGTTACAGAGTAAAACGTTACGCTGACAAACAAGAGATTTATCTTTGTCTTCTGTCAGCCGTTCAGCCGACAAGCCTGGAACAATAAGTTCACCTTAATTATTGATGTAGGTTGTCAATTTAATTAACAGTAGTGCTCGTTATCCGAACCAAGACTGCCCCTATTTAATGACATTATTTACAACATTTTAAATTGTTACACTTTACTTGGCTTGAAAATGCAGAGATCAGATTTAAATTCATTGTAATAATTTAGGAGTTAGGTAAACCTGATTTAAGTGCGTGTTTTTATTGGTAAATGGTTAAAATAAGGTAGATTATATTGTTAATCAATTTTTGGGGTATTTAGCACTTTTCAGTGTACTAATAACCTTAACTTTGAAGTATTCAAGAATTTCATTTAAAAAAAGCCAAAAAAAAAATGCCGGAACCGAAGTTCATTGTAATCAAAGTAAATATGAATCCATTCGGCACTCTGTATAAAAGCTGTGAAGTTGTTTATTTATTTATTTTAATAAATCTAAAGTTGTTTACGGTACCTGACTACCGCAAAATTATGTTTCCGAGAAAAAATATTGGGTCTAAGTGTTTTTACACATTTGTGAACACATGTTTTATTTATTTACCGCATGGTTTAGCAAACCAAATAAACAAAGTTGTCAATGCGCAACGGGATGCCAACTTGAACTAGGAGTTTAGAAACCAGGAGTTTTTTATGGAGCCGTCGAAAAATCCTGAGAGCTGAAGACCGGTTCCGAGGTTACTGTAAGCCGGAGAACCAGCTTTCCTCCTACCAAGGCAGGTGATAATGCGTCCCTTATATAAATCAACAGAATGTTGAAATGTGGTCAATGTGGAATTTGACTGGCGGCCAACAGGCAGGTAAGTACATTTTTATATTTTAGCTTCATAGCAGACTTGGAGAGTTCACAATTTATCTACAGTTCAGGAGCAATTCAGGTTAAGTACCTTGCTCAAGGGTACAACGGCTGGGTTGGGACCGTCAACCTTCTGGTAACAGGCCTGTCACCTTAACCACTACACCACCAGCTGTCCTTACTGTTGCATCAAGTAACCTTCCATGGAACTGTAAAAGAAGTGGTTTACAGTTGTTCACATGAACTTGCATTAAAAGTTGCCGGAACGCTAACATCATGTGTGACATATAGTTTTAGTGGATAAATCCTTATCCTGGAAAACATTTTGCAGGCTTTTCCTTGGGGAGTTTGAATTGTTTCCACACACACACACACACACACACACACACACACACACACACCACAAATCTAATAAGGCGACACAGTACAAAGCTCTAGAGGTCTAATGTGAATTTTCATGAGTAGACCGAGGGCAGAAACACAGCTCAAATGAAACGGGCCGTAAAGGCAGAGTAAAAGATAAACGCCCCTTTCAAACCGAATCGACAACACGGGACTAGCTACACTGGCCAATTCCATTAACCCCTTCATTCTGCTTTCAGCTGTGTGTCGGGTACATCAGTCACATGTCATGGAATGCATTTATAGATTGTCCTGTTCCGTTCATGCTGGAATAAAAAACTCACGTGTGTGTCTGTCTGTCTTTCAGGGAATAAAAACACGTTCAGTCATGGCTGAAGTGTGAGTATTCTTTCCTACAAACTATGCTTTGCTGCTGATTTTATTGCTGTTGGTTTTTTTCTAAATATTTATGTATATTTTTTTATTTTGTTTCCTTTCCCTATTATCCAATCCTGAAACAGACCAGTAAGTCAATCTAAACATAAAATGAAATATTTGATTTTATTTTTTGTATTTTCAGTAAGATCTTTTCACAAGAAAAATCTTTCACTAAGCGTGCTGGCAGTGCAATCTCAAGGAAATGTAAGAGTTTATTGATAAATCTTTACCTGCCACTTTTTCTTCC
The DNA here is from genome assembly GCA_025775065.1 of Hiodon alosoides. NCBI lineage: Eukaryota > Metazoa > Chordata > Actinopteri > Hiodontiformes > Hiodontidae > Hiodon > Hiodon alosoides. Next base: position 29,978 of record JAOYSI010010148.1, read on the forward strand.
TCAGAAAAAGTCCAAGATCACCGCATCCCGCAGGCTGTTTCTAAAGGTAGTCTGGAACACACACAAAAACTGAATAAAAAACATAAGCGTCCATGATGGAAATGCTGATTTGCAGCTGTCAGGTGCATGAGTGATGTGTCCACCCATACACCTGGTTAGAATTAATCATGATGTTTCAACAAGCGACCTGTTGCTTAACGTGTTATCTACTGGTAGCTGTGATCGAAAGGGCAAATGTCAAAGCAGCACTAAACGTATTGTGGACGAATGTATATTTGTTCTCGGAATAGCATTGTCATTAAATCATGCAACCCAACCAGAATTATTTTGTTTTCCTGACCAGTGGCAGTTACTCTCTTTATTATTATACGCACATTAAAATTGATGACGCATCCACTATTTTTAACTCGGATCTTATGGCGCAGGCTGCCGCATACCCCGCGCTACGGACTGGCCTTAGGGAGCTGAGCCCGCCTACAGAGCTTCTGTGCCCCCCATTAAAAAAAAAAAATTAATTGTTTTCATAATTAGGCACCCCCACGAAAATTAAATGCCAGTCCACTGATTTGCTTCTGCCGCCGGTACTGGGCTGCTGGAGAATGTAAAAGACTCAAAATGCTCCAAAGCACCTAATGATCTGCACAAGTTTATGAGGATGTTGTTGATCAGAAATTTTATTAGAGCCAAAATTGTATTGTCAACAGCAGGTCCTTTTCAAATCAATAATAGCTTAGGCAGAAAAAAACTATCGAGTTTTATCGGCAAACACTCTTTCTGCTGCAGCGTGGATCGTCTACAATGCAACTTAAAGTCAGAAGCCATTTTAAAATGCTTAAATACCAGTTGTGTGCTCTGGCTATACTGCTGCAGTCCTGTGTTTAATGTGGCCGCACTGCTTGTGGGACTCTTGACTCAACCGGACACTCGTTCTGTTCCATCACAGACCAGACTGCTGAAGACCGCAGCCACCATACTGGAGTCTTCTAAAAAGGAGAGGGAGATTGAGAGAGAAAATACACTGAACGAGCGCCTCCCACCTCTGAATTTTTCAGGGTTGTCTGTGCAGGAGCTTCAGGTATGAGCCGGGCCTGTGTGAAAGAAACGTTTCGAATTAGCTCCAGACTCCGAAGTTAAAAATACCAGAACAAACGTAACTTATTTCATTTAAAATTAATCATGAGAAAACGGAATGACTAGGAGCGTAAGGATGGGCCTAGAAAACTCTGTGGCTTTATCAATGCCATCCATCACCAGTCTGTCAATCTGATGCCTTTACAGGCACTGTGTAAAGAGTTGCACCGCAAGAGTGATGTGCTGGATGAAGAACGGTATGATTTTGCTGCTAAAGCAGTCAAAAATGACTTGGAGGTATTTACAGTTTCTGAAATGAGAAGATTTTTCATAGGACTCGTAGGATTTTTACACGGAATGAACGTGTGGCCCGTGCCTTGCTGAAATGTGTGCCGTCACTCTGTTTTGCGACAGATTGAAAATTTGTCCCAGAAGGTCTTTGAGCTGAAGGGTAAGATGAAGAGACCCAACCTGAAGCGAGTAAGGGTGTCGGCCGAAGCCATGCTGGGGGCTCTACTGGGAACCAGACACAAGGAGTCCATCGACTTCAAGGCAAACCTGAAGACAGTGAAGAAAGCTGAGGAGATGGTAAGGTTGTCGAGACCTCTCTCGGTTCACACAAGAATCTGAGCAAAAGCCATGCGACTTGCTGGTACTTAGCGTTACGCATGACCGATGTTCACTCTGAGTCTCGCCGCCAACAACTCTCTGGCCTGTTCTTTCACTTAACACAATTCAAAACTTCTCCTTCCCTGCAGAAGGAGGAGGTGACTGACTGGCGTAAAAATGTGGAGGCCATGTCCGGGATGGAGGGCAGGATGAAGCTGTTTAATACAGCCTAATGAAAGGGTAAAAGCAACTATTCAATATATCTTCAATACTTCTGTATCACAACTAGTTAAGGTTTTTGTTTCATGCGTATGTCAAACTGTCCAAGCTGTCTCTAATCATTTTTTTTAAATTCTGTTTCAGATTCCAGATAAATGCCATAAATTAAAATTGTTAAACTGGAGGAGGCATGCCAATTTGGAGTGTGGCCTTTTGCGTGGGAAATTAAATATGCTTGAATTAGCTTGCAGTACTTGTATAAACAGTACAATGCCTTAGTCTAACTGAGAAAGTGTGTTCCCTTAAAAGGGCAGATCTTGTTTTACATTGCAAACCATAATGAAAAACTAACAGAGGGGAAAAAATATCAGCTTTTCAATATCAATCAATATTGAAATGATTCATAATATCATTTTAGTTTTCCAAATTGGCCGCAACCCTGCAAAAATAACGTTCTGCTGGCTTTTAAGATTTTACATGCTTTTTGGTGCATAGTTTGTGTGCGTATGTATTTAGCTTGTGATCATTGTGGGATCAAAAAAAACGGAGGAACTCTTAAAGGCAGCTGGCTGCTACCATTTAACAGTTTCTGTTGCTGCGCAGAAAGTGACAATTAATTTATTTGTGCACAGGGGTCACTCCTGATGTTTGTGGGGGGTCAGGCTTCATTTGACCCCACCAGTGAAAAGGTCCGTCCGCATGCCATTGCCCGTCCAGCCTAAGATTGAGTTTTTGTGTCAATAAAGCTGGTATGGTGGTTTCTGTTTTGCTAATACCTCTCCAATCGAGATTTTCAAAATTCTTGTCTGACCTGTGTTAGCCACGTATAAATATGCTTGAGGAAATGTGTTAATGCACTGTTTTACAATCCCTATGCAACCCCACTGCAAAATGAAACCGTTATGGGTCCAGACAGCAACGCCGCATCTCTGAGTATTCCAATGTGGATTATATTATCTGCATTGTGCAGCGAGCTGACCATAGAACACAGACTATTCTGCAAAGCCTGAATTACTTTAAAGAACAGGTTACGGCACCTTGGAAGAAACTGAATCTAAATCCGATCCCTGTAAAATCGGACCGACGCTATCTCCAGATGTAGTTAGGATTTTTTTGTGTGTCCAGACTGGGAAAGGGAAATGTGATACGAGGCCTTTGATTCTTTGATTCAGCTGAAGTCAGTTGTAAATGTAATGTAATACAGTGTTAAAACTACAGCACTCCCCCATGCATTTTTTCGAATATGAGGCTACAGAAAACGCAACGTGCATCTTGCTTTTTTTTTTATTTCACATTTAGAATGTCATCTTCGGGAAATATATGTAAATCAATGAATATTTTGAAACGCTATTCAGACTTTGCCCCATAAATTTTCTCGACACTGATGCGCTTCCTACCTCCCCGGTGTTGTAGAATAGTCACGTACGAGTCACGTACGAGATTTTTCTTAACATTTCTGTGAGATGAAGAGGCAATCCAACTCATTTGAAGTGTTTTGTAGCATGTGTGTTTGCCTAAAGTCACAAGGCTAGATAAGTCATACTAAATTCAAGCCGAGGTACCATTTGATAAGTAACTTTTACAAACGTATTATAACCTGGTTGCATGTTTTTCTTTTCCATTTCTGCATAATAGTACAGATTTAAAAGTAGTGTAAAGGATATAGATGGCACTCCCAGCGCTATAAATCAACTGTTGACATATAAATATATGTTCTTATGGCGATATTACAGATTCATGGCAAGAAACGATCATTGCTTGGTGTCTGCAAGCACATCAATGCAAAAACGAATGGCTAATTGACTGACTCTTGTAAGATTCCTATCTCAGCTTTCATATTCATACACCTTTTTCCTCAGATCATCAGAATGTTGCTTACTAAAACTAATCATGGCTCTCATAATAAAATGTATATTGTATTCCTCACAGCGCAGATCTTGTGATACGGTTTAGCTGTTTGTGGCTGAGCCTCCTCGGTCTCACGAATGCAGATTTCACTGAGGTGTGCTGGAGTTTTCCTAGATAAGGGAGCCACAGATAAATAAAGGGCCTCGGTCAAAACGTCTTATCAGACCACAAAGCAGGTGGAGGCAGGGGAAGGGGGGGCAACCAAAAGCAATTTCAAATTGTGAGGTACCTGGAAGAAATGCATTTTGGGAAGTTAAAGGATCATCCTTTTCTATTAACGAATATATGTAACGAGTTTCTTGGGGGGTGAATTTTCTACCAGGGTAGATTTGATGGTGAGAGATTTCCTGACAGAGCTTTTTTCGCTGCATTTACATAATTGTATCAGCTAATTTGGCTGTTTCGGTTTTGGGTGGAATTGATGAATATGAGCAATGTCATTGTTTCCCTGTTTGCAATATTATTTTTTTATACACCCTCGCTTCGTACCACTGTTATACAGATGAATGGATGTCTTTGGATGTTTCATTTTCTATATTGAATTGTTTTTAGTCCTGAAGCAGATTGTCCCACAGTTGCAACTTCAGACCTCTAGTCTCAGAATACCTTTATCTCCAAATTGCTGTTACTTTCTTTACCCTCCATCAATAAAATGCTTACCACTCTTAAAACTCAGTACATGGATCATCTCACGTATCATTAGGCTGATGGTAGATTTCCAAGGTGAAAGAAGCAAGGGCGATCGAAGGGATTTCACACGCAAAATATCTCGTTTGCAAAGACATCAGGATTTGCAGTAGGCAGCTTTTGCATTTCAAATGCACGACCTACGGTTTGAATCCTTTGTGTTCAGCCAAGGCTTAAGCTGCAGAAAGTCTGGGTTAAGGCTGCATGCACAAAACCCCTCTATCCTCTCCTCCCTCTGCATATTTCTCTCATGGATGTGAGGTTATGATGGATATGAATAATTCAGTTAAAAACTAGTTCATATACAGAAATTTCTAGATATCCGCTCAATGCTGGCTTTTAGCTCACTGGTTCCGGTGTATTTTTGCCTGTCGTAATCCAGCTGGTTATGAACTTTCAGTAGAAAACTCCATTAGTAATTTTTTTTTGTTGTTGTTTGTTTTGTTTTTTAGAACGCTGTTGTTTTAGTTGCATTATAATATGCATTGCAAACCCGATTTTAGGAACCGTCCAAATTGCAGGCAGTAAAAATGCACACTGGGTATAAAGACATATTGTGGTGGGCATGTTATAGGGTTAGGGCTGCTACTTTTAGAAACCTTGACAATAATAAATACTAAATTTTCATTCACTGTGTTTAAATGTATTTCACATGCAGCCTAGAGGCTTTACAATGGGATGTGCCACTTGTTAGTGTTGGCATATTCTGGAGTTCTGCGTGTGTGGCATTATCGAGCAGAACACGGAGTATTATTCACAGATTCCCGAATTCTGGCAGTTTGACAGTATACCATAGAGGTTCAAGATCTCCTCCCTTCAAGCCTTCCCAGGTTGTATGCCTGTGCTTTTGCAGAAAGAGCTTTTAGCTTTTTGTTGTGCATGAATTCTTCAGAAGAGAACCCCGAATGTAATTTGCCTCACACAGACATTGTCATCTCATCTTAATTGTCGTCTCTGCTATAGTGGACCGCCCAGATAAAACTATTTAAAAATAAAAATTTCCAACTATTGTGTTTTGTGTGTTTTTAAAAAGGAAAAGTACCCTGTAGTCATCAGCGTTTGTTGTCTGATTGTTTCCTCATCTGGTTTATTTTTAGACATTCGGCCTTGACATAGGCCAAATGTTAATACTGATGCAGGGACCTATTATTGCAGAGCTGCCACATGCATGCAGCTCACAGAGAGTGGATCTAGATGGCTCAGTTTACACCCTCCAAGGCAGACCTACACCTGTTCCAGTTATTTCAAATCCCTAAATAAATCACTGAAAAGATTTATACGGATTTGTTCTTTGTCCCAAACAAGTGTGACCGTAATGCCTGCGGTCATTATCAAGTTTAAATGCACGCACTGTAATTATCGCGATGTACGCAGAAACAATAATGGTTTCCAAATCACCCTGAAACCACACGCAACTTGCCTGCCCTGCCCTCTGTAGGACTGTCTGTGTTTTGCAGATTGACAAATCGTAGGAATCCTTTAAATTCTCTGGTAATTTTGCTGAGTAAGAAAGCTATTTCTCCAAGCTGATGTAGGCCCCATCTGCAGAAAACAAAACCCCTAAGGGTAAGAATTTGATGATACTCACTGTTGCTCACATCTGCCCAGTTTAAGAATAAGACGCAGCTAAATAACTACTACTGACAATGATACAGTCAACTTCAACCATCTGATTTTAAACAGCATTTCTAGGTATTTGCCTAGATATCATTAACTAGTTTCCAAAGAGAGTCAAACATATATTATATATTTATACATGTAACCTCTGCATTCCATTCACTCAAACTCATTTATGTTCTTTCCTTTCAAGTGTATTGCATTTTATGCTGGCTGACATCAGTCCAAATCTAGGATGGGGTAAGCGAGAGAGGCCCAGGGTGGAAAGCTATTTAAAACATACCCAAAGAGCTTGTTCCGTGCTCTGCTGGCGAGCGCAAGCTTTGCTGAGCTGTGCTTTCCACATGGTTTCACCTGCTTCCATTTTTGGCCAGCATTTCGACCCCATTGAGCGGGTCGCATGGCAACCGTCAGCCGCCAAATTGATGGGGTCAAAAAACACTGTATAATGAAACATCCAATAAAAATTTTTATTGCGTGCCTTTACTGTCCAGAGAACGCCGGGATGTCATGTCCCGTAGTAAATGTCAGAACAATGCAACAGAGGCAAAGACGGCGGACTATTTTCGTGGACCATTCACACGGAGGATAGTAAACTCTATAAATCTGAACTATTCCCCCTCTCCGCTTTCACGGCTCCACGGGGCTCACTCTGTCAGCTTTACTCCACCTGAAAGGTACGTTTTAATCGGCCGTCTGTGACAAAGTGGCCTATTGGAAATTGACTGTGGCGAACTCATTCACTCCTGTTTGCAGCAGGTGAAGTGATTTTATTGCAGGAGAATAACAGCCATTAGCATGCAGACATTGATCCCTGGCATAGTTAAAAGAAAACTTTTTAGGTTTCAGGTGGAGTGTGTGAGCGTGTCTTAGAGAGGGACTGCAGGTTGCAGTCTGTAATTCCTTAACAAAAGGGGACTGTGAAATCATTTCATGTCCATTCACAGTCATTCTCTGTGAACGGACAGTTTTTCTTGTATCAGCAATGGCTGAGAATGCAGACCTTGGACATTAAAAGGGTGGGAAAGTTGTCCTTGTGCATGCCGTTCTTAGATGTTTACGTGCTTATATTTCTGCGAGGACGCCAAATTATTATTTTTTTAAGTTAAAAGTGTAGGGCTGGTGCACAACAACACCATTTTTAAAATTATTAACAGAATTAAATTAGCTGTTGTATCTCTATTGTATAATATGAGCAATGGGTCAAAAGGGGCATCAGAGTATTGGTGCATTTTTACAGTACCTAAAAAGGTGCAAAAAAAAATCAAAATAAACGGTTTGATAAAGTCCCATTACAGACGTGCTCTGGTGCATGAATACATGAATATAGTTAATGTGGCTTAATGGTACTCACCGCTCATCTTTTCACTTTTCCCTTTTAGGACACGTGCACATGCTCCATCATGTCTGACGCGTAAGTATTGTCACTATAATTTTTTATTTACTTATTTCTTTTTTCACATTTTTTATTGTCTTTTCAATCTATGACTGCAGTCCATTGTGCTACTCTTTATTTCCTTTAACTGATATCTTCTTTTTTTCTTTTTCGTTTATTAAATCATCCGATGCTGAGATAGACCAGTAAGTCATTCATCTGGAAGAAAAAAATACTTATTGTCAATACTAAATATTTTCTCTACTAACCTCGCAGATGCATAGTAACAGAACACTGACATATTAATTCAGCTTTCTGTTATGTTCTGACTTAGAACACAAGCGGTTATGATTGTGTTTTCAAGACTATTTACTTGAGTAAATAACCACATTAACAAAACACAATGAGTGTAACGCCCGAGTAGAAAAATGAGTAAATCTGCAGGAAGCATGGGAGTCATTGCATTTACTATGACTGATGAGGTCGCTTAGCAACGCAGCTTGACATTTTCACCAATCTGTCACCTGTCTCGCATCTTTTGGATAATTGTCCCTGTCTCTGTGTTTTGATCTGTTCCCTTTTTTGCTGCCAACCATGGTTAGAAACGTTAGAAAACACAATATAACATTTTTTCGTCTGTTTTCGTTGTTGAGATTTAATTATCTCATCTGAAAATTAATGATTGTGAGAGGTAAAGGTGCGTTAACAGATGAGGAAATGACCCGCGGTCTCTTCAGAGGAGCTACCATCTTCTTCTTTTACCATTCTTTGTTATTTCTATTGAGATCATGGCATTGAGAGGGAAAACACAGAGAGGGTATACAGAGCTGAATAAGTATTGAAAGGACGGCGTGGCAAACTGTGAGTAGCTACACCCCCAGGATCTAGGTAAACTTTGTAAATATCACCAGGGTCTAAACGAGCTGTTTAACAAACTGTGCTGAGCTGCTGTTTCTATTTTTTCTAGAAAAGGTCAAAGATCTCAGCATCACGTAGGTTGGGTTTAAAGGTGAGTCTTCCACCATGAAGCTCTTAGAATTAAAAGCAACCTCCACACTGTGAATAACTTCAAAACTGGGAATTGTACCACTGGGAATGTGCTTTCGATATATTTAAGGAGCTGCCGTTCGAGTTTCGGTCGGTTAATGGCAAAATACGGTATGCCTGAGAGATGCGGCTTCCCCATCCAATCCGTTTCATTACAGATCAGGTTATTGAAGAAGGCAGCCTCACTGTTGGAAGCTGAGAAGGAGGAGAAGAGGGTGGAAAGGGAGAATGCCCTAAACGAGTGCGTTCAGCCCCTGGCATTGTCCGGGTTGTCTGTGCAGGAGCTCCAGGTACACCCTGTGGCATGGGTGGGCCGGGTACATTGACCATCAAACAAAACCAATCACGGTGACTTCCACCAGGGCTTCGGCTCAGTAACGCTGCACTCACCAGCATAGTTTGGGCTCAGGGATACAGAGGCCACAGTTTCAGACACGAAGGTGCTGGGTTGGTAGCAGGGAGCAGAGACGTAATCACTAAGATGGAATTTTTTTTTTTTACATTTCCAAGACTTCTGCTGACAGTTTCAACCTTAATTGATGTTGATGCGTAAAACAGCAAGACAACCGATCATTCCTCACTAAGTTCCTTTTCACGAATTTGAATAATAAAATAAATAGATATAAAACAGCATGACAGTGTTAAGACAAACATGAAATTAGAATCAATTCCCAGGCATGCTTTGAATTCAACATGATTTAATACTTCTCCTCTCACCTGTTCTCTATGCAGACTCTTTGCAGAGAACTACACCACAGAATTGATATCGTAGATGAAGAGAGGTATGACGTTGAAGCTAAAGTGGCCAAAAATGACAAGGAGGTATTTAATGTCGTCCCTCACATGTCAACCTTACACGCATTAACTCTATGGTTCTTGTTTGTAAGCGCAGTTGCAAACATTGTCATATAGGGGGGCATCGTTCACTTTCTCACTGAAACGTACAAATGCGTGCGTCAAAAGATTCAAGAGCTGTCCCAGAAGATTTTTGAGCTAAAGAGCAAATCAAAGAGGCCCAACCTGAGGAGAGTAAAGATCTCGGCTGACGCCATGCTTAGCGTCCTCCTGGGCTCCAAACACAAGGAGTCCGTCGACTTCAAGGCGAACCTCAAGACGGTCAAGAAGGAGGAAGAAAAGGTCAGTTTGACCAGACTGCCGTCACTTTCCTCAAACCATTCCATCACTTAGTACCAATGAGTGGTGCCTTTCAGGATGACCTTAAGTGTTCAACGGCCAATAAAAAACACTTCTCCCTGTAGGCCATGTGCACATTGTCATGATACAGATTATCACCTGATTGCCCTATATTTCCACCACAGAAGGAGGAGGTGACCGACTGGCGTAAGAACGTGGAGGCCATGTCCGGGATGGAGGGCAGGAAGAAGCTGTTTGACGCAGCTCAATGAGAGGTGTAAATGACAATACAGAGTTGATTGATAAAACAGTTGACTGACAACTAATATTGAGCATTTGTGAGTCAGTTTCAAATAGCTGGGGATTTGGCACAAAACAATTGAAGTTTTAGAGTTTTTACCAACTCTTTCTTTTGTAGTTAATAAAAAGCTAACTAGAACACAGTATCTGCAATTTTAAATGCCTTTCCTTTTGGTTAGACCTGCATTTCTGATCTTCAACTGAAGATGGCGGTGCGGAGCAGCCTATCACTAAATGCTGTGTACTCACGTCCTCATTCTGTTCTTGGCCTGGTGTATTTCTCCTGGATCTTACATATTTTGTCTGGTTTTGAGTCTAATTTATTTTTGAAGGCTATCAAATAAATAAATACATTGATTTAATTCTACCTATCTATCACTGGCACACTCAACTTGCCTATTCCAGTAGGGACCTTACTGTTGTCTTCTATTACTGTTACTTTATTCTATAGTACAATTTACAATTGAGTTGCTTAGCAGACACTTTTATCCAAAGTGACTTACACAGCTTACAATTTCATCCACTTTACAGTTTAACTGAAGCAATTCAGGTTAAGTACCTTGCTCAAGAGTACAACAGCTGGGGCATCGATTACAAGCCTGTCACCTTAACCACTACATCACCCGCTAGCAGGCTATTTTTCACTTTGCAACTGTACGTGAAAACAAGGACGTAAAATAATCCTCGCGGCCATTGTGGCTAATTTGTGTTTTATGACCATAAATTAATTTATCTGTACTTGTCTCAGAGGTAGAACTTGGAGAAGTTGAAAATAAGTTATCTACAGCATTTCTGTCTCATTGAGCGGTAAAATAAGTGTTTGAATAATTACTATTCAGCGCCATGAACATAATCATCAGCTGAATATGAGGGAGATCTATTTTGAAGTATTATTATTAGTTAGTTAGTTGTATTAACAGTGGTATCACTTGATTGTACTGAAGAACACATACGACCATGCTCAAGGGTGGAAGGATTACTCTCTCACCCCTCCCCGATGATGGAAACCATGACCCAGGCCAGAGACGCTGTCCAGAACGAGCTACCAGGGGGCCTGGGGAGGAATTTGTTTTGATGAGCCATTATCAGGAGAAGTAAAACATAAACATCAAAGTTTTATTAATTTTATTCATCTCCAGTCTTAATGACTCTTACTTTTCATAACTTTAAAAGTAATATTTAATAGGTCAAGTAGATTCTCCATCTCCCAATGCTGACTGTGACCTTCAGGTGGGACGAAGACTTTGCAAGAAACACTCGAACTTTATTGTTAACTTAGACAAATTGAAACAAAATTCTAATCAAGGGAAGAAGCAGAAGTATATGATTGCTCTACATATGGTCTGAAAATATCTTTCAGCCACCAGCTTCATTCCTAAAGAGAAACAGGCTGAGCTCCACCACTGATGTATTACCGGATATGTAGTTTCTGCATTGTTATAGTTTTACTATATATA
>JAOYSI010010149.1:0-10514 GCA_025775065.1 Hiodon alosoides
CCCCCACCCCCCCCCCCCCCCCGCCCCCCCCCCCCCCCCCCCCCCCCCCCCCCCCCCCCCCCCCCCCCCCCCCCCCCGGGGTGGAGTATTGGTCTGAAGAATCAGGTCTCACACACAAACCTTAAAACACACTTAGGACTTAGGTAGTATAGCCATTTTAAGAGAAGTGTTTCTGACTTAAGGAACTTCATGTATTTATTCACTGCATAGATAATGGAGTAAAGAGAAGAATAAATGCACACTAAGACACACAGAGAAATGCGCTCGACTCGCGCATGCCCTTCGCAACGCTGACCACAAGTTTAAAATCGGTGGCAATGGAAAAGGAACATCAGGTAAAATGAGGTTGTGCAAAATTCACCAATCTAAGAGCGGGCTTGGACTTTGAGAGTAGTTTTTCTGACTTGTTCACAGTAAGAACAGCGCGTCGAGCCACTACCAACAAGCCGGATGATGGCATTCGCCATCTCACCATGTAATAAATATTGTCCACTAGAAAGGCACAGGTACCAAAGTAGAGCTCCGTCGTGCACCCCTCTTACAACCGCTACGCACACTCGCAACCCAGTAACACATGGGTGTCCAAAATGGTGAAACACGTGCATATAAATTAAGTTAATATCAAGACTGCTGGGTGTAGGTTGCCCAGAAAGAATGATTAAATTAAAACCCCAGGCTGAGCTACATCTATGTAAGGTGAACCGAGTGCTCGCCAAACAACGTGTATAAATATATCCCACATGTAAACGGCGTGAGACGCAAGAGATCCCTTCTTCTAGGAAAACACTCTTTACCAGAGCACCGACTAACAGCTGAAAAGCAATAGGGAAAAGACAGGATTCCCCTCCCCATTACAAACTCCACAAAGGTCCCACCTGCCTTCGCTCTCACTTCCCAAAGTGTCTTTTCAGCTACTGTGCATCTGTGGAAGAAGAGCAGTGAACGCCTTTCCAGTTAACTCATCCAGTTAGCCCCGCCCAGCTGAACCTAACATTCTCGTAGTGTTGGCTTTGCAACCGTCAGTTTGCAGGGGATGGTTGTCGATTAAACCTGACAGGAATTTGACATGGTGCGGCGAGGGCGGGATACTAAAGGCTAGATTATTGACGTAGATGGCTCGTACGGGGGGGGAAGACAACATGAGATGACCCAGGGTATTATATACAGTACATTGCTTTGGATAAAAGCATGTTAAAATAAAAAGTTTATAACTAAACCAACATCCTTTAAGGATAAGATGCATTCGATTAAGACACAAACGCTCAACTCTCATAAACTCACATGAACCAAGTACCACAAATGGTAGGAAAAAAAAAGAAGTTTACAACCAATTCTGGGGGTGCAGACAAGACGACATAGTACCACCTAGGAACATATTCCCTTTTACACAAGGCAGTGTTTTCGGTTAAATGTGCTTATCTTTTCAGCTCACCTTAAGACAGACAAATCTGTTAGACACGCGCACACTTGCACACAAAACCAATTAACACTGTCCAGGAGGGAAAAAAAAAAAATATATATTTCAAAAAACAGTTTCTTTCCAATTAAAAAAAGAACAAAACAAAAAAATAAAATAAATAAACACTAATAAAAAATAAAAAAACATATTGTAGCTGATCACTGAAGATAAAATAATAAAAAAAAGATAAGCTTCTGAACTAATAACTACCAGCAGCTTTTCGTGTTTAACAAAAAAAAAAGTAAATTTTTTTTTAAAACTTGCTAAGCTCTTTACTTGGAACCATCTCTTCCTTCTTGCAACATTATGTAAAAGAGAGAACCCAAACCAATGAGACAAAAGCCAGAGTCAAGTACAGAAAAGAGAGATCTCATTGTACAGTTAGAATGTATAGCAGCTATTAGTCTCTTACAACTGGCAAGCATCGGTCTGTTCTGGAATGCTTTCAATTCTAGGCCACTTTTCGGTTCACTTCAGTCTCCTTCCGCTTTGCGCTACGTCCCTTTTGTATTGTCCCAGTTAAAAGTTGGAGCTTCGGAGGGCGGGTAAAGTGATTAGCATTTGGGGACGACAGATTTAATTTGTGGGTTCTGAGACTTGTGCTACGGTCTCAGACGAGGCCTAGGTAACCCCTGTTCTTCTTTCGTACTTGTTGCACTGGTCCCGCCCGGAAAAATGGCTCGCCATGGTCACATTTCGGCTCCTACGGTAGGGCCCACTCTGCCTGCAGCAGGCTCTCTATCCCTCCCTGTTCAGCAGTAGCTGCGCGTCTGCCCCTCCGAGTGGATTGTCCAGTTGGGCCCAGGGAGGCTTCCTTGTCGAGCCAGGCCTCTTTGGCCCCGCAGCCCGGGAGGCCGGAGTGAAGGGTCCAGGATAGCCTCTCTGCGGGGCACGTTCGGGTATGGGGCCTGCATGGGGACTGCTGGGAACTGGTAGGGATTGTGCTGGTGAGGCACTGCCTGGAATCCCCTGGCCTGGCTGCTGAAACCCCTCGGGGCCCCGAGCATCAGGTTTGAGAATGGAGCAGAGGTGGTGGCGTCTTGGGCAAGTTGGCTGGGGTAATGGTGAAGAGGCTCCTGGGGGCTGCGGTCGGGGTACGGGGGATCCTGGTAATGTGGCCGGGTGGGGTAGGGATTAGGGTTGTCCCCCTGTGAGCCAGAAGTAAAATCCTGCGTGCGGTAGAACTTGAGGACTTGGTCTCCAGACGGCATGACATCGAAGGCTTGTCGGTAGTGTCCGCCCGAGGAGGTAGACCTACGTAGGGCGTCGGGGCGCTGGAAGCCCCCTCCTTCCCCCCGGGGAGCTGCGGGCCCCTCGAATTGACTGCGGGACGGCCCGGGTGTGTAGACGTTGTAGGTGTGCTGGTGCTGGTGACTTGGGTAAGGGTTTGGCGGGTGCTCCAGTGGCGGGGATGAGGAGGTGGACGAGGAGGTGACACCACAGGGGCCCTCGCCCTCGTCCTCCGCCAGCTTCTGGATCAAAAGGGAGGCGATCTCTTTCCCCGTCAAGTTCTGGCTCTGCTCCGACCCGGAGCTCTGGGGGTCTGAGCGGCTGCGGAAGTGACCAGCGGACGTTGCCGTGCTCACCGACGTCGCCTCTGAACTGAGGCCATCCTGGCTCATTCCAGCATCAGTCCGGTTGTGGTAGGATCCAGGCCCTTTCGGACCCTTCTGCTCCAGGCTTGGTTGGGATGGCTCCTGCTGGTCTTTTGGGGGCGGTTCTGGAGGAGGGGCCAGGGGATCAGAGGACTGCAGGGTATCTCCGTCCAGGTCGGTGGTGGCCCAGCCCTTGGAGGTGTTCCCAGCCGGAGGGCTGGTGAATGGAAAGTTGACGTAGATGGGCTCAGGCTGATCCGGCTGCTTGACCGACTGCCTCTGTGCAGGAGGAGGGGAGGACTGAACGGCAGAAGGGGAGTGAGACTGCCGCTGGGGGTGAAGGATATGCTCCTCGGGCCTGGCCGCCTCAAAGTGCCGATAGCAGACCTTTCCATTCTCAAAGTAGGGGTGCAGCTGGGAGGCGGTGAGGTCAGCAGAGGGGGAGCGCTGGGACCTGTGTAGGCTACGCTGGTGGACCGAGAGAGGCAGGGCGCCAGCAGGGCCGGGGGGCAACCGCACCGAGGACGAGAAGTGGCGGACGG
This sequence comes from Hiodon alosoides, assembly GCA_025775065.1. Classification (NCBI taxonomy): domain Eukaryota; kingdom Metazoa; phylum Chordata; class Actinopteri; order Hiodontiformes; family Hiodontidae; genus Hiodon; species Hiodon alosoides. Next base: position 3,597 of record JAOYSI010010149.1, read on the forward strand.
GGTGGTGAACCGGGGAGCCGTCCTGGCCATGGTGGTGAGAGTGGGAGAAAGAGAAGGAGTGGGAGTGAGAGTGGGCCGCCGCCCAGGCCCGGGTCGCCTCAGAGGACCACAGCTGCGGCCCCCGGGGGGTCACGGCTGCCTGGGCAGGATACGGCGTGTGCTGGGGAGGGTGCCCCCGGGACAGCGGGCGCTGGCTGGCGTCCACGCTCACCGGCCTGTAGTTACCATCCAGATCTAGCCTCATGTTCTGGTAGCTGTGGCGGGCATAGCTGGGCGGGGCCGGAGGGTACTCGGGACCAACAATTTCATAGTAAAAATTCTCCATCTTGCCCTGGTCCTCAGAGGGCGGTGAGGGCCGGATCTGGGAGGGCTGGGGCGGCGCAGGAGCTGGTTGGCTGGTGGCCCGGGCCGCGTGGTAGCGCGACATGTCCGAGGTGCCGCTCAAACGCTCCGAGAAGGCCCTGGAAAGCGGGGCAGCGGGGCCCGAACCCTGAGACTGGGCGATGATGCGACGGATCCGGGCCGCGTCCAGGGAGCGCCGCATGTAGTTATCAACTCGGGAGAGCGGGCCTTGGGGTGGAGCCAGCTCCTGCGGTTTGGGGGGCACCTTGGGGCGTGGGGGCTGAAAGGCACGCACCTGGGCCAGCGGAGAGGACTCCGACTTTGAGTGCAGCAGCTGGGGCTGGGGATGTGGCTGAGCCGGGGTTTTGCTCTGGGGCTGAGGGGCGGAGAACTGGCGGGAGTAAGCCGGGGGTTTTCTCTGAGGCGGGGCCTCCGTCACGCCTGACTGCTCCTCGGAGATCGGGCCCATCTTTGTGGGCTGGGTCTGGGGATGTTGGGACTGCTGGTTTTTGTAGACGGGACTTGGAGATGCGTCCGTTTCTCCAGAGGAGCTGCCAACTGAGACCTCAGAGTTTGATGCCCCAGAATCAGACACGGATGTCTGGGAGGAGAGAGTGCCTGTGTCCTGGGGTAAAACAAAAGACATTATTTCCTTCAATGAAGAAGGTCTGAAAGTAGGTTTCTTCCATTCCACCGTTACTAAATAAAAGTAAAGGAGAAGAAGTAGCAGCCCCTTCTGCCTATTCAGATCTATACCCATGATGGTAAAGGTATGCAAAGACACCTTTAAAAAAAACCAACCTGATCACATTGCACGTGATTTCTTTAAAAAGGCCACACTGAGAAAAAGACACTGAACTGCATCAGACAAAGCACGCGCATAAAAGATGAGCCGACAGACACAGACGCTAACGCTAACCTGCATCCTCCCGCTCAGCTGCTGCTCCGACTTCGGTGCGTCAGCGCCGTCGTTCTCCCCCTCCGACATCCACACCGACAAGGGCCGTACCGTGGAGTACAGCTGGTTGGCTTCGGAGGGGGAGGAGAGCACCTCTCCCGCGTCGGCTGAGAGGGACCTGAGGAAGCGGCCCTCCTGGACCTGCGGGGGGCGGTAGGGGGGCGAGGTGCCCTGTCGCAGAGCCTTGTTGGCGCTCTCGGCCAGGGCCAGGGCCATGAGACGGGCAGGGTTCTTGGGTGGGGGAGGAGGGGGTTGCTGTGAGGGCAGGCCGGGGCCAGCAGACATCATCACGCCTGGGATTGGGAGCAGATATGCAGATTCACTTTGGTTACGCAGCACATTTACACTGTAGATACAAAACTTTCTCTACATTTTGTTTGCAAAATGCTTTATGACTTATTCATTCGCAACATGCACTGCACAAGAAGAACAAGATCTAAATAGAAAAAAATTGAAATACTTTTAAAATATAATAATAATAATAATAATAATAATAATAATAATAATAATAATAATATTTTTTAACCAAATAAGTTTTCTATAATTTCAACATCTTTGGCTCACTCAAGATTTACTTCTTGCTCTCGTGTGGAACCATGGGCAGCAGCCTCCCAACCACACTTATCCTCACCTTGACCCTTGACCTTGGCCTCAGGACCAAGTTTACTACGTATTTCCTGTTGGCAGCTTTCCGTCAGCTGGAAGTCACATGATCTCAGCAGCATTGATATCATCTGAGGTGGCTGTGTCGGTTCAGAGCCCTGAGTCCCGGGCTGTAGTTCGCCTGCTCGCCCGCCAATCATCTCCAGCACCTTGACAACCAAACCAAAGAAAGGCAAAGAGAGCGAAGAAAATGTACTTCTATATTAGTATTCCACAAGAAGACAGAATGCAACAATAATGCAACAAAAAAGGAGCATGTCACATTTTGTAATATTTGCCATCTTAGCAGGTATTGTATTTTCCGAAAAAGACATGCTGACATGCAGAAAAGGAACCAGCCAGACCTTGGCGGGCACACTGATGGCGATGGGGTCCGAGATGTCTAGCGGTGGTGATTTGGGAGCCTTAGGGGAGAGCGCGTGCACCATCTTGCGAGTAAATGAGCGTCTTTCTGGGGGGAGCTGGGAAGCGGCGGGCGGGCCATGGGACGGGCTGCTGCCCGCTTCCCCAGGTTGTGCAGCGGGGCTGGCAGAGGGAGGCTTGTGCTGGCAGTACACCTGGACTGGCGGGGCGGCAGCGGCCAGGATCAGGCTCCGACGGGCCGCCGCCTCCGACTGGTTGAGAACAGAGTCTGGGTCTTCAGTGACGGACCGCTGGCTCTGGGAACGGGCGTGGCCCTGGTGGTTGATGCAGCGGTAGGGAGGTGGCGTAGCAGCAGGTGGGGACTCCCGGCCACCCCCGGCCACGCTGCCCATCCCAATTGGGCCATCTTCCAGGAACGTGGGGCTGAAGTCGATCACGTCGTCGGCCATCCACGCCGAGCCCGGGTCCTGGGAGAAATCGGGGAGCATGTAGACGCCCTCCTCGTCCTCATCGTCCTCGTCCTCCTCCTCGTCCTCCCCCTCCTCGTCGGGGTCGCAGGTCTCCTCCGGCAGCAGGCTGTCGTATGAGCGGCTGGGTGGGAGAATGGAGGGGGGCCGCTGGGGCAGTATCTGGGGCTCCACAGAGGCAGCCAGCGAGAGGCCGTCACTGCTGGAGCGGGGCCTTCGCAGCCGCTGGAGCTTAGACTGCCCTGAGGGTCCGAGGAAGAGAAAGAGAAAGACGTACAGGTGAAGCACGAGCACAGGCCTGCTGTACCAGTGCTACAGGAGTGGAGGGAATGGGTAATTCTGTAATTCAGAGTTAAAAACAAATGTGGCTAGTGTGTTTGTAGTTCTCTGCGGTGCTCCCCGGCTACGCTACAGCCGCTGACGTGTCGCTGACGAGGCTGAGGCATCCGACACCTGAACAGACCTAACTTCCAGAGCTGGGCTGAGAGCTTCCAGATGCATGTTACTGTGTCCTACCTGCTCCGCTGTGCTGGGAAGATAAAGACTCCTCGCTCTTCGCCGACCGCAAGGTAACGCTGTCCACGCGACAACCTAAAGAATTCCAACCGAGAGAGAGAAAGACAGACAAACACAGTTACGTTTTTATCAAACTAAACTCAACGGCACAGAGGGTGACATTAAGCCGAGAATCCGGCGTCAACCTCATCATTGGAGGTTGGACAACAGCCGACTGAATCGGGGTAGGTGGGTACTGTACCTGCATGGGAGGTAGCAGGCTGGAAAAGAGAGCTGATCCTCATTGGTTTGCGCCGGCCCGACCCAGTCGGCTTCCCGATGGCAAAGAAAGTCTTCCAGCTCCCGCCTGCAGATTTCCGCACCTTCAGCCCCCTCTTCCTCCTACAGGTCAGAGGAGAGGAAGGAAAGACCCGAAACAATTTCAGGGGAGGAAAATCTGGAGAAAAATATCACTTATCAAATCTCTATTTGGAGTGGAGAGGCCCAGTGTTTTGTAATCAGGGACGTGCCATTTATAGACACTGAATTTGTGACTGCCACAACGATTTCACTGCATGGTTCAGGGTAAGAGTAACCAGGGTTGCCAAGGGCAATATTTTCTTCCTGTAGCGGGGCGAGGTGAGCAGGAAGGATGACTGTCTCTTCCCCCCCCCCTCACCTGTCAGCGGGGTGGTCCAGCACAGTGTGGAACCTGCCGTGGAAGGAATGCGGCGCCCCCTGCAGCAGCAGTGGGGCCTGGGTTCTGGCCTGCGCCTCCTCCAAGGACAACAGCCTGGTGGACACAAAGGACTTGGGCCTTGTCAGGGAACGCCGGCCTGGAGATGGAGAGAAGACAGACGGATGGAGGTTCACCATGACAGAGTGACGGCGAGCGTAGGGCGATGCTTCACACAAGCGGAGCGCAGAGAAAGACAAAGACGACTGCAATTAAGCTGCTGGGAATGAAGCGGTTTTAAAAAAGGTTACATAGCATGGAAGGGGAGGGGGGGGCATCGTGTTCCAGTCCTATAAACCGAATGTGACCATTTTTGATATGAGTTTGTTAATTTGCTACCATTTGTTAGAACTTGTCTCTCAATTACTTCACTGATCCATGCCACTGAGCAGGACATATGGTTGACATCAAGGTCAAATCCAAGCACTAGCCTTTCAACATAAGGGCTTCAGTGAAGTAAGTCTGTAGATCAACCACATACACTGGGGCAGCCGCAACCAGAGACATACAGGGCAAAAACATACGGGAAATTAGGACAGAACAACGCATAGCCTCGCGTCGGAGCCAGACATCGAAGCAGTAAAGGGAAAGCTCCTCGGAGATTCCAGTGACCGAACTTCATCAGTATGCTTTCATTTCACAGTTAATGCACGTGAAGCGAAGGCACCGTCAAGCCTGGTAAACACGTCCGGCTTCTGTTTTGGACACCAGCAGATAGAGCACATGGTACAGAGCAGGTATCGGAATTGGTTTTACCTTCTTGTTGTTTCTTAGAAGCTTGTTTGCCACTCAATAAATCCAGAGCACATAATGCCCTACAACAAACATCCAACATCAAATAAAACATACGGTCTCAGGACCAAGATGAAACTGACTGAAGAATTTATTGCATTGCACAGTAGCACTGAAGCAGATTGTACAATTTGCATGGAGCAGCTCAATTTAGTTTACATTTAAGTTCTAAACCAGGTAATAGCGACCCTGTACAGGAGGTGGCCATTTAATCCAATCCAGACGGTAATAGAACAGGAACAGGTTCCAGCCTCATGGCAAAAAACAGCACTCAAATTGAAGCATACCAAGGCACATATATATTATATAACTAAACAACAACACACCATGTGGGAGAGAAACAGCATGCGTCATATGAAACTGGCTTATTTATTTCAAATTGAAGTAACAGCATTTTAAATGCGCGTCCTGTTATCCGGCGCCATACAATGGACAACTCAGAACAGCGAGTGTCGACGCATCTCCGAGTCTGTCAGTGGCAGCTGAAAGACGGGTGCCGGGACCCCTTTGATCCCTGGGACTGGGTCCGCCAAGACCTCGCCCCGCGCCTCCTGCAGACTCACGAGCCGGTGTTTCCGAGACTGGTTGGGGTTCTTATGCACCGCCCCGTCTGTTTCTACGGAGACACACAGCTCAGTTGAGTCAAGCCCCGCCCACCTGTCAATCGACAGTTAACTGCTACCAGTGAAAACTGGGTTTCACTTTAGAAACTTTGTGCTAGGCTGTATATTGCACAACTGTGAGATATTAAGTTAAGTAATGTGGTAAAAACTCATTAAATTTTTTTTTTAAAACAAAAAATGCAACGATTAAAAATCGATTAAATCGATTAAATGTTACCGTGTCATGTGCTAAGCAAAAGTATTATGAAATATTAGTAGCAATACTGAGTTTAATGTTTGAGGAACAGTAAGAAAGGGTGTATTTTCTACACTTGCAGACATAGAAATGAAAATTTAGCCACACTGCGGCAAGGTACTACAAGTAAGAACATTGAAAGCAGCATGAATGATTTATCTGGCTTTTTCTGAGACAATGCCAACTTCTCTGACAATCACACTGCTGCTACAACTAAAGGGAGACTGGCGGCATTTCAGATATAAAAGAGACTTGAAGAATCAAATGAACTGAAGAAATGTGCAGAGAATGAGATCCTGTTTAATTTCCCCTTATTTATGGAAAAACACAATTTTTGATGGATAATGTTGTCTACAGCAACAGGAGCAATAGTAAAGCAACACCACAAATACTTGTTGGAAAGTTTCTCAGGTTACACTTCCGTGATCTTGACTTATTGTCCATAGTGTCACTTAACTCTGCTAACACAGAATAGATCCTGGAATTTATACCGCTAACCACTGCTGTCCATTTCACTGCTACTCATAATGGCAACCTAAACAATAATAACCAAAGGGGGCTCAAGAAGAACCAAAGAAGCAAATGGAGATTATACGACATGCTTAAAAAAAGGGGGGGCTTATTAAAAACAATAAGCGCGTCTTAAAATCTCCATTCATTACTTCACTTTGGTCTCATTGAGCCTCATTCGAGGTAACAGAGCCACTGGCTGCCAGCACTGTGCGAAACATTCCACTTTTTCTTAACCCCTCAGCAGACCCAGAATGTGCACTGGTCCATACAGTTAAACCATAGATTTCCCAGTGCGGTTCTTCTCCAAAAAACACCACATGGAGCCAGAAATGACAGCATGGTTTTCATGGTCAAATGTTGCGCTCGACACATGTCCACATGCCATCTGTCACCATGCCCAATTAGGCCTTTTAAATAGTATGACAACTTTATGTAACCTGGCGACTGAGGGCCATGGTCTTCTTCAGTGTTCTGAGTGTATAACAACTTTTTTTCTACTGGAAGACGTATTGAAGCTGCAGTGAGTCAGTCCCTAAAAACACTCACCTGAGCACTCACAGAAAACCGATTTGGATTCACTGCTACAAGTACGAATCAGGGGAAGATCTAGATTATCTTCAAGTGGGGGGCACAACAGTTAAATTGGGGGGGGGGCACCCAAAAGTGACTATTCGAAGCAAACAATGATTGACATCACTACGAGCCAATGAAAATTGGGGAGGCACACGGAG
>JAOYSI010010150.1:0-10514 GCA_025775065.1 Hiodon alosoides
CACACACACACACACACACACAGTCAACAGCAGGGAAACAGAACACACACACACACACACACACACACACACACACAGTCAACAGCAGGGAAACAGAACACACACACACACACACACACACACACACACACAGTCAACAGCAGGGAAACAGAACACACACACACACACACACACACACACACACACACTTTTTATACTTCTTTTTATACTATCTAAAGGCCATTACAACACAAATCTCAGGTGGCTGGTTTTGGCTTAAGCTTATCAAGGAAGTTAAAATAGCCACAAGATGTCATAATTCAATTTCAGAGTTATTTCTTGTAAGTGATAAGGAATGTGGAAAACAAACTCTTATTTCAATGTGAATTTGAATCTCTTTTTTTACTCATGAACTTGGTTGTATGCAAATGCACACAAAAGTCCAAATCCCTAGTCCAGCAGTTGCAACAACATGACCATTCAGAGAGAATATGCAAGTGAAACTCAGCAAGTGCGACAGTCAGATATTATTACAGAGCAGACTTCATAGCTTGTGCTAAACTAAAATGTCAGATTCATCAACACAGATACCATTGGCACAGCCCACCCCATCAAATGAGAAAAACAAAATACACAAGCGCTTAAAATCCCCCTCACCATAAACAGGGATCTTAAATACATTGGGTTTGTTTTATGTTTCTCAACATAACGTCTGTATCGTTAACGGGAACGGGATTGTCCGACTTTAATTCGGCCATCGCGGATTCTCTATGCTGTCCTGCACTGCGTCGTATATGAGCTCACGAGTCCTGCCGTCTGATCCATTTTTAACAGCCCTCCAATCATTTCTGCGACGACATGCCACACTGGAAACCTCGGTTCTGGCTGCAGAGTTAAAACAGTGGGCTCCGGAAGAAAGGGCAGGGCCCTCAATGTGCCTTTGTGTCCGACACGCTAGGGCAGACTTCCCTGCGGCAGCTCTTGCTGAGGCAGGCCACGTCCGCAGCCCAAGGGGCGAAGGGAAGCCGCGGCTGGCTTCCGCTTCACGCACCGCAGCGTCGCTGGTGCTTGCATCAGCCACGCCTCCTCCGAGGGGGCCGGTGCTCTGCCTTATGCAAACAGTGCACACAAAAGAGCCCTTTTTACGAGCTGCGGCGGGCGGGCGGGCGCGCGCGGCACGCACATTCTTCATGTTGCGCTCTGCTGCGTGTTCCATAGTAATACAAAACAACACTCCAGATGGACCCAGAAAGATAAGTCAACCCCACCGCCCCGCCCCACCCCAACACATCAGTGGTGGAACGAGCCGCCTTCCATTCCAGCAAAGAAAACAAGTGGAGCTCTTGGAAGGCAGCCCCTTCCAGCAAAACTACTTCTCCAGGTCTCTCCACGTCAGTCCAACATGTTCCGACCTGACGAAATGAGAAAAGCGCCGGGAGCTCGCGGGAGGTCGTTCAGGGGGAAACAAACAAACAAAAACAAAAAGTGGCGGGTTGGAGATCAAAACCAACTGCGACAGCAAAATGCTACGATACTGAACTGGAGAGAAAGTGTTACATAGATACGTTTCAGCTTCAGGTTCTAAATGCTTAAAGGTTCTAGCCGTACCAAAGTTCTGCAATGAACCACGACTGGCAGAGCGCCCCAGAGGTGAGGCTAATCAGCGACTCCTTTCGGCATCCAAGCTGCCTGTGTTCCAGCAGTGGTGACAGGCGACTCGAGGACGAAGATTTGGATTGAAGGATGTCAATAATGTGGCCTTCACCCTTGTGAGCACAACAGCCATTCCAATTTTGGGGAGAACATTTTTATAAATAATTGCAGAATCCATATTTATTTGAATAATTAACCTGCTTAAAACACAGGAAATCGTGTCCCACACAGGGAACCTAAAAAAATAAATAAATGATATCTCTTTTCAGGATAATTTGACAGGGGTGGTTCTGCTCTTATTTGGTCCTGCACAGAGTGATATTTTTGTCAAACAACAAACATTACTACTCCTTCACGTTCTTCTCCCGTGCGGGGCTCGCCGTCTTTTTCGCATGCCCCTGGACACCCCGTAGAGCTCGCGAAATGCGGCTTTTCGGAGCCTTTGTGTTTATGAGCAGCGACATTTCGCCACCTGCTCCCTGACGGACCACCGGGGCATTTCAGCGCGCAGGGTGAAGACGGACGCCCAGCTCTGCGACCCAGCTAGGCACACAGAGCCCCGGACAGTGTCGCTGCTGCAGGGGGAACAAGCACAGGTGGCTTCCTCTGCGGGCCGGTCGTCAATCATCCGCCACTCCGATCTGGAGCTTGCCCATTTAAAAATGAACCCACACTACACAATTTTCTTTTCCATTTTCAATCCTCCTCCATTTCTCTCCGGTCTCCTACAGTGGGCTGTGACGCATTAGAGGAGGCAGACCATGAAAAAGGCTTACAGGCCGATATAGGAATGTTATGTCTGTGTCTGAACCCTGGCAGGCAGTTTATCTTCTCAGGGAACGTGGGTACCCCCAACTGTGGAGGCTGCCACAGTATGTCTTAATGGGGCAATCAGCAGGACACTTTGGCATGACGCTCTCAGATTGAGAGCTGGCAGAGGCTATAGCCTTTTGGAAAATAAAGATCCTCTGCGCATTCGTTTGCCATTTTTGAGTTCGCCAAAATCTCCTTTATAACATTTTATCATTCAAAATGTCTATAGTTGATAATCTAAAAATATCACCGTATCATCCAATCTTGGTGAAAATATTCGAGCGTAATCTCTTGAGCATTGTAATGACAGACATGTCCGGTCTACTTACTTCTCAATTTCCACACATTAGTTTAGTGAAGAGTGTTGCCATTTTCTTTTTGCCATTTTCAATTTGACTTAGATGTTCAAGATTTGGCTGATTCTTTAATACTTCGACATATTACAGTGGCCAAGTCAAGGATGCCCTAAAAAGTTCAGACAAACCAGTATGCATATACTAATTAGAGCAATATAAATAATATGTTTTAAAAAGTTCAACCGAAATATAGGCACAAGTTAAATGACAAGAATATTCAGGTCCCCAATTAGGAAAACACTTTTTTTTTTCCTAATAATATAAAGTTTATACATGAACAATCAACTCTGATATAGTCAGTGTCTCACGGTTATTTGGATGTTTGTCTCTAGGCATGTTTTGGATTCAGGCAAAGTGAAAGAAATACAGAGCTCCTATTCATTGGTCACTCTGAGGGACAACTGTGTTTACCCTGTCTTTCCCCTTCCCTGCAGAGCGGTGACCCCGCATCCTTGTGTTCCCTGGAAACAGGGTCGGCCAATGTTCCTGTTTTAAACCACCTATAACAACTCCCAAAGTGTTTCACTAGTCTCCAAACTGACAAAAAAAATCACCCTGCCCCTCAGCCACAATAACTTTGTGAATTTTCTGGAGCAGTTTTTGTAGCCCTGAATTAATGAAGGCACAAAAAAAAAAAAAAAACGCTATATGAGCACTTAAGAATATTAAATGATACTTCAAAGGCGTTTACCAAAACATTCAAAGCATTCAAATGCAACGTGCATTGCCCCTTTACAGGTTCCCTGAAACAAACCCATGGTATGTGTTCGGAAGTGCAACACAACAGCCACCACTAGACATCTCTGCGATTTGTAACGATCACCACTTATGTCTCAGCTTGGCGAAGTAGAACGGGGAGGGCTGGTGACGAACTCTAAACATGACAGTAAAACTATAGGTTATCCATTGGTTTTTGCTACACACACAAAAAAGAAACAAAAATAGTCGCTCAATCAAGTTAAGTGTTAAAATGCATTAAGGAGCAATTTGAGTTACTTTAATACAGCTAAAAATGGAACGACATTCCCTCCAGCGTTTGGCTCACTGTCAAACAAGCAGGAAGTTCACTAGTAAAACCGAGAGACACGTTATCAACAATTTTTTTCCATGAAGTCACCACAGACCCAAAAGAACCATAGCTTCATTACAAAAGGCTGCGGTTTCACTATACAAATGTGCTGCTGCACTCCAACTGAAAAATACACTAATTATTTTTTGTAACAATAGAGATCTCATTTTGAAAAAGTTTATTATTTACAAACAAACTTTTAGCTTATCCTCACAGCTTAACCTCTAAGGGATTTCTTTTCCAATTTTGTCTCACTCTGTCCATTTTCAGAAAACTGCCATGCTGAAGAGCTCCATCATGTAGAAAAGAGTGGGTAAAAAAGGCAAGGCAGGACCAGAAACAACAAAGCCCAGACAGGCCCATCTTCAGAACACAGAGACTCGGTCAACTGGTCGTTAACATGACACAACCATGGTCCTCTTTGCACTCAGAGCCATTCACCTCTAGAAATTCAACTGGAATCACTTTATCTGGAAGGCAACAATGCGTTGCCCAACCATTTATTTGTATTCCATGTTTTATCTGCCAACATCCAACTTATTTTTGACCACACAAAATGGAAATGTGTTTAATTTAGGTAAAGTGCGTATTCTTTCCATTTCTGACAAGGCTGCGATGCTCAGACTCTCAATGCTTTCAAATTTCTGAGTTTTCCTTCCAGTAGAAGTCAAGGGAGATATATGTTAGAGATTTCATAGTTATAGAAGGTCAATTCTTAAAGGGTCTTAGTGCGATCAAAAAATTATAATAATTATGAAACAACATAAACGCAATGTATAATATCTTAATATTAATTAAATCTGTGTGCTTACAGTGAGGGCCAAATGTCATTTTAATCTGTTTGTTATTCTATGTGGAAAATAAATGCTTTTTTCTCTTCTAAAAACATTTTCCTTCCACAGACTACAATTCAAGTTAAGCCTCTGTTTAAATATCTGTTAAGATGACATTGCTGCATCAAAAATACTTAAACGTCCAGTTTAAAAAAAAAAAAAAAATGTTCAAAATGACGTTCATGCGTTAAATTCTGTAAAAATTCTTATTAATTAAAAATGTTTTTCATTTATAAAGTGATATGTATACGTTTTTTTTTTAATCACTCAGATCATTAGGACTATTTTATTCTACTCAGATTTGACAAAATTCGTCCAGAATGTGTTTTAACACCTTCGAAGGCTAATCGCCGTGCTGCTTCAATGAGGTAACATCTTAATATTCTCAACAAGGGTCAGTACGCAATACGGTGCAAAGACAGAGTACTAAAATCATCATTTTGGCAACATGCGGAGCACGCATGAATCGTTTAACAAAAAAAGAGTATGTCGTTTTCTTTAATTCCCCTTTTACAAAGTTTAGATAAAATTATCATTTTGCATATTTAAACCAGAGAAAAGTATACCAGTTAACGGAACTCTACAAATATGTAATTTGCAGTATGTAGCTACATAGATTTTTATAGAATTGTGGCATGTATTGTAATTTAATCGTAGTTTTTCAATAAAAAGAACTTGAGGCGGCTTCATTTTGTTTATGTTACAATGACAGCCTGCCAAGGTTTGAGCTCTTGACCACGCAGAGAGAAGCAGGCACGCTTACAGTACTAGGCACCATCACTTCGACCAAACGTGTCATACAACGCCGTAACAGCACCTGTGAAATTGGGTCTTTGAAATAACCCGTAATTCAAATTAAAGGTCACGACAACATGTTACGCATCAATATTCTACCATAAATTGAACGGTGCGCGTTGACGTTGGTTGTAAAAATGTAATCGCGGATTCTCCTCTAAATCTTTGCAATTAAAAAACCTTAACATTTATTGTAAATAGGTAACGTCTATAATCAAAAATGGGTTTCGACTCAAACTAAAAACATAACGTAAAAATTAAATTCGTGTTTAATTTGTCACTACAATGGGCTCTATCATGCATCGAAAAGAGCGAATACTACAATAGAGCCCAATATTAACCATCTTTATGCACAAAAAGGATACGAACAACTTTTATTTACGTCCTGCGAAGGGTCGCAATGTAATACATGTAATCTTTCCGCGGTAAGTCTTATGTCGTGTATTATGTAATAGCTAAGTTAATTGTTTGTAAAAATATATATATATATATTAATTAATTAATTAATTAAAACTTACCGTTTGGTCCATATTTTTCCAAATTGGCTTTAACTTGTTCTAGTTTCAGTCCAGTGTTTTCGTTCACACCGAAGTTCTCTAAAACTTCGGATGCTGATTTAGTGTGAGCGTTTTCCATCTCGGAGAATAGACTATGACAACAAATGGATAGGCATGTATTTATGTAAAAATATTAATTCAAAAATGTCTAATAAAATAAATTTACAACGAGGTGCGTTCAGACTGCCAAGCGGAGGTGGATCCTTGTTGAGTTCCACCTGCCCCTTCTGCAAGCCAGCGAATTCAATTCAGAGTGAATTCCTGTTGCGAGGTCGCTATTGCCTCCTTTACTTCGTAAGAAGGTATGCTTTGCTACCGGGGTCCGCCTCTTTTTTTAGAGAGTGTGTTTGAGCGCTGTCCTGTGTTTCTATTGGCTCGTATTACCTGAGATTAGTAGGGCAATATTTGAGCAGGAAACTCCTTTTTTATTTTGCAAACTATTCACATTTGAATTTATCAACGAGCATATTTTATAGCACAAATAAAAGACGAACGTAGAACAGCATTTTGTGCGTTTATGGCACGTTTGCGATTTTAAAGCGATTTCGCGTCTGGTGTACAAATCGTTTGCTTTGACAGAGCTCTCTACCTGCAGCTCTACTTTTCTCCCTGGCGCGCTGTGGACGCGGAAGGTGAATTCTCTCACTACAGACCGCGCAGAAATACATATTTTGTCACTTAGGTAGGATTATGAACGAATCAAAAATGACGTCTTTCTGTATTCGTTCTTATTGGTCAGTAGCCTACATGTAGTTTTCATACTTGCAAATACCATATTATGTTGTTTGTGCACCACTTCCGCAAAAGCCGTTCATTCAATGTCCAAATATTCAACTGTGGTCAACGTAGCACTGAATGGAAAAGCAAATCTCTAACAAGGGGTGTTTTCACTCAATAGTACTGTAGTAGGCTGGAATAGTGGTTACATTACGAGTCGAATGATAGATCATTAGGCAGCCTGCGTTGTTTTCCCAGACGTCAGAAAACGATATTATTTTAAACAATGTAGGATGCGAATTTAAACATTTTAATGAAGTGTTAATGTTATTAAACTTGCACACTTTTTTATAACAAATATTATAATGTATTCAGTTTGTTTTAACATATTCTACGTAATCAGGCAATGTCCCTTTTAACATCAACTGAACAGTAAGATTATTTGGAAGTATTTTTCCCAATGATAAAACAGGAGGGCATTCCTAATATTCGGTTCAGGGTAATGGAGTGTTAACATTTTTATTTATGACACTTTAGCATTCTTGAGTTCTTGAATTAGCGTTACTCTTGGATTATCAGAGCTTGGATTTGCTAAGTTTCCATCATATTATAGTAAGTGTATTTGTCTACGAAGACCCTGAATAACTTTTTCCCAAGCATTTGGGAATGTTCATACTCAAAAACTAAGATAGCTTTCCTATTCTTCATATTTGATCCGCTGTGGAGATTTTACACCTAGAGCCAAGGCCTCTGGTTGACATTTGGAGTGCTTGTCGTAGAAGCTTCACTGATTCTAGGAGTCCACAGAGTGCGTTTCCGTTGGTTACTACATATCGGTAAACTCACCACAATGTCCCCCTTTTAGAGCAGAGCAACTTTTCAGGCCATTTTCAATCTGTTTACTGACTTCTTACAAGCATGAACAAACACTCAAATGTGACCTAAAATCCATGCCTGAAATGCAAGGGACGCACTGTAGCAAAGCTGACATTAACCAGGGGTGAACTGGGGTGCTTTCAGAAGGATTCTCATGACATCACCCAGTGTGGGAAGTAAGTGGCAGAGTTCGTCATGGCTTGACTCAGCACTCTCCCTAACTACCAGTGCTCAGCTGGGTGGAATCATGGTTACCAGTGAGGGGGCGGAGGTGGCCTTGAAAGGTTTCGGTCTGTCAAGACCACAGCGTTCATATTTCCCTGCTGCTGCTGGGCAGGGCAGAATTCGGACAGCCTGGGTGCTTCTCCACAATCAATGCCGGGCCTCCCAGCCCAAAGGCACTGCCAACCAGGTGGGAAGCTCAGTCAACCCCTGTCAGGACATGGACATGTACCATGGTTTAACTGGATATGGTGCAGTTGTTAAACACCACAGGTATCAATGCATTCAATCAATAGCATGGGTTTTAGGTTTTATGAAGAGTTATGCTTCTGTAAATGAATAGGTTCGGTGATGTGACCGACGATGCTAACTTTGGAGAAGAATAAGGTTTATTCTTATTTTATTAGGTTAATACGATCCCATTTTAAAATGACAGTCAATGACTGTTCCTGTCTTGTTCCCGTCTCAGTTTTTATAGGCTTTGCTCTGGGCGAGCATACAAAAAACAAAACAAAAAAAAAAAACAATTTTGAAGCTTAGAGCTTTGGCCGATAGGAAGAGGTGGGCTTGTTGATACGTACAGTTTTAAGGATGAGAGTCAATTTGAAAAGACCTTTGAAGAAGTCTCGGTTTGTCTCATTTCAGATGCAGGGTAATACTGCAGTAAGTCTTATCGAGCTCTGCAAAGGATTGATGGGCTTTTAGCCTGCTGTATGAATATAATTTTGAGCTGGAGACAAATAGATAAGATCTTCAAGTTTTGTTTTGGGACACTGTTTGACTGCTTCTCACATTTAACTGCCACAAAAGCTTATTTACATTTGTAGTAATGGTAGGATCTATTAAACCTGCTGTATACTATTTTATCAAACATGTGAATATACCTTAAGAAGTATAGAGTAAAGTGCCCCCTTTCACTTCCTCTGTGAATGTACAAAGAACAGAGCAGACTTTTGCTTTTGTGCACTCTCACTTGCGCTGCCTACGGGCAGTCTGACAAGCCAGCGGCTAAATATAGAACCATGAAACGACTGCGCTTCTCCCATGCAGGTCAGAGCTGGTTTCCATTCATCTTGAAGCCTCCTTCTCCTCTGTGCTGACCTCTCGCCTCGTTGGGCCTTCACAGGGCTGGATTGGTGAAACTAACCCATTTCTTGCTGGACTTGACGAAAGGAAGGGGGTTAGTCCTCCCCACCCACCCTAGGCCTCTACATGCCCCTAACACCAGCATCCCCAGCTTTCACACAGCCAGCTAGGCTGCCAGACTGTTTCCGACGCATGCCCAAACTCAAAATGGGAGCTGCTGGTACGTTTGTGGCCCAATTAACACGCTCAGAGTCATTGTCATGTTAAAACGGCAATGAGAAAAAACTATGAAACCTCTTTTCCCTTCTTCTCAGATAATGGCTCTTTGGGACCGTGCATATTAAGTACCAACGCTATATATATATATTCAGAGAGAGAGAGAGTTTATTGGATTGGTGCTGGGAGATACAGTAGCTCAACAGTTAGCATTAGCACCTCACAGCTTTAGGGGCTTGGGTTTTAATCTGACTCATGTTGCTAATCATGTGTAATTTTGCTTGGGTTTTCTCATGGTTTGCAAAGTGTTACAAAAATTAGTGAGTGAGGTAGATGAGTGGGCACAAATTGTGACGTGTCTGCCGGGTTAGGTTCCTTTTCTGAAAAACATATATAATGGAAGGAATCACGTTTTTATGTGAATTAAAACTAAAAAAGGTGTAACAGTTTGCTGCTACAGTTCTCATTCATACAGAAATTTACCTGGCCCCCATGTTAATGAAGCCTCACTGGCGGATGTAGCAGCTTTTATACTAAATGATTAAAACTTTCTGCTGATCTTGATTAGGTTTTTCTTTTTAAATGAATGGTGTGGGTGTGTCTGTTTGTGTGTGCATGTGCACACGCTTGCCTGCATGCTCAAGGCCGAGTGAGCAACAAATGTGATCTCTTTTTACCTGTGATCCTCCAGCTGGATGTTAAGGAATCTTTGCTCAAGCAAGTCAGCCCTGCTTAGATGACTCCTGTCAAAGGTTCTGTCTGTAAATAAACCAACGTGGAGCCTTGAGGAACCTTTCTGTTCGGATCTGAGACAATCCCCTTATGTGTTAAAAAGGCAATGGCGTTGCCCAAATTCTGGGAAACTGGAGGGAACCCCTCAAGTACCGAAGTCTTTATGAAGGGGGAAAAGCCATTTTACCTTCTGTGAGTGTTAAATAATGGCTGTCTTTCCCAGCTGGTAGGCTAGACTCCCTGGGGGTAGTTTCCATAAGTCCTCTTTGAAAATCTTGCATTTGCATTTAGGTTTGGTTATACTCCGGATTTGCATTATGGAAATGGACCAAAAGGTAAGGTTTCTCTGACCTGAGTTTTTCACCAATGTAGTTCTTTAGACTACAGCATAATAAGTTCTGAGGTTTCCTGAAGGAAGACTGCCATCTCTCCGCTCCCGTTTTGGCTTTCCTTGAAGACTCACAGTCTGCAGCAGCTGTGCCTGACAGGTTGGGCAGTGTCGGGGGGGGGGGGGGGGGGGGGGGGGGGGCGGGGGGGGCGGGGGGGCGGGGGGGCGGGGGGGCGCGGGGGGGGGGGGGGGGGGGGGGGGGGGGTGGGGCGGGGGGCGGCG
>JAOYSI010010151.1:0-10514 GCA_025775065.1 Hiodon alosoides
TGTGTGTGTGTGTGTGTGTGTGTGTGTGTGTGTGTGTGTGTGTGTGTGTGTGTGTGTGTGTGTGTGTGTGTGGGTGTCTGTGAATGGGTGAGGGTGTTTGTGTATGTGGGTGCAATGTGACTCAGTGAACTCTTTTTTTTGTGTGTGGGTGTGTGTGTGTGGGTGTGAGTGTTTGCGTCTCAATGTAAGTATATGTGTGTGTATCTGTCTGTGGATGGGTGGATGTGATTGTGGGTGGGAGTGATTATGGCACAGTGAACTGGTTCATGTGTGTGCATGCATGTGTGTTTGTGTGTGTGTGCGTGTGTGTGTGCGTGCATGTGTGTGTGCGTGCATGTGTGTGTGCACGTTTGTCTGTGTGTGTGTGTGTGTGTGTGTGCGCGTTTGTGTGCGTGTGTGCATGTGCGTGTGACTCGTTACTTGGAGGAGGTCAGTGGCTCCGCTGGGAATATCCGGATTCTACCCCGAGACGTGCGCCTGTGTGTCAGCACTCTCTCCCCATCACGCCGATTGCTTTTGATTTTAATTTGAAGTGTTCAGCTCATCAAGCACGGTGCCCCACTTTCAAAAATGTAGCAACGCTAAATAAATCTAATAATTGCTACAAACACAAAAGCAAACATCGGAGAGGGCAGCTTCCCCACTTGTTTTCCGGAGAGAGCCAAAAGCCGCCTCCATACAAAATCAACCATTCAGTCAGTTTGCCTGGAGTGCCGCTGTGTTTAAAACGGGTTCAAAACCTGTTAACTAAGGGATAACAAAACTGAGCATTCGAGCAAGGTGTCATCTTTCGTGCTGCGAAATGAATATATATTATTTTATTTAAAGCCTGCCAACGGATTGAAAATGATGTCTTCACCACCATGCTTTCTAATCTTAGCATTTCTGTCTATCCTAATTTGCCTTTTCAGCCCCTCCATGGAGCGGCAGGCAGATTTCACAATGTCAGTCATAAGGCTGGCCACGCGTTAGCGCTACATGGTCTTGCAGTCCTCGTTTGAAGCTGCAGGTGACCTCGAACATCCAGCAGATAGCCAGGTGCCCAGAGTGCACACGCGAAGGCGTGGCGAATGACCCGCGGACCGCCTGTCAGAGAAGCAAACGCAGCTAGGAGCCATGGGGGGGAGTTGTGGCTTTGAATTGGGAATATGAAAGAGACTGATCTGTGTTCAGTAGTGCAAATGGCCGTGCCCTCCAAACTCGGTGGCCCGACAGCGCAGAGAATCCCTTGCTAGTCTGCTGGTGCTCATGCAACATTAATCAGCTTTCCTTCACATGGTGATGTGACACGCATGCACAAGTCCACGTGCATATCGACCCCTCTCCAAAACAAAAGCAGCATAATGTTTTGACGGAATGACTTAACACTCTAACAAATAAAAGTCCCTTAAAAGCCTACCACAACATTTTTGCCATGGTAACAAGAGACGTCGCCTCCTTGAATATACAAATGGTTGAAAGGTATGCGATTGGGAAGTCTTAATGCTGACATTGCCGCAGTCACAGGTCACAGGTACAAAATATTCCATTCTCAGAGGCCTCTCCTTAGGTTTGAGGCTTCTTCTTTGTCCAGGGCCAATAAAATTATAGGCTTAGATTGATAAGATCCCTCTTTCAGACCAGGGGATCAATCGCCCATTTTGCCAGCACGCCAGGAAACCGAGCGGCCACTCGGGTGTGACCGTTGTAGTTCTCTTGTTGTTCAGTGTAATTCAATGGCAGTTGGAAATGTTTCTGGACAAATGAGCATGATTTTCCTGTTCTAAAATTACTTTGAAATATACAAATTCAAACCACAGCCATATATTATTTTTAAATATTGCCTAGGGCACATGCTCTGTGTGCAGACTGCTGATTTTGGCCCCCACCAGTAAAATTATCTGTCATATCACACTTCTGAAAATCAGTGTGTATTTTATACATAATGCAAACCTTGTTGTTTCCTGTATTGTTTCCATGACACTCACTCCATACACAAAGTAAGTAGGATTTCCCAGAATGCATCAGCACTCATGGCCACGCCCTCTTGTATGGTCACTGAAGTCGAGGTTATCAAACTAAGGCCTATGATTAAAAAAATTAGCATTCTAAAATGTCTCGGCATAGAGTTTTAAGTGGATTTTTTCATAGGTACAGTTAAAGTATCTCACAAATATGTTTCAAGCATATGAAAGGGATATTCCACAATTAAATAAATCTGGCTAGCATCTAGCAATTATATTTTTAATATTTCTTTTTTGAACAATTGTGTTTTAAGTAATGTGTAAAAAACGTTGATCACCGCTTTTGTATGGAGGAAAAGCTGAGCTAAAATCAGGAAGGAAGGAATTTGCATTTGTCTGCGCCAACCGATGTCAGGGAAGCCCACGGTAAATGAGCACTGCCCTGCTAATGTCATGTCAGAAGTGACCTTTAGGGAAATAGCTCTCCGCAACATGATTGGAAATTCCCGTATCCACTTGGTCTAGTTCCATTGGGTTAATTGGACTCTTTTCCCCCTCACATGCACTATTTTTTCTTAAAGAGGAGTGTCAGCCAGTCACAGGTCTGCCAAGCATTATAAAGGGAAAAAAAGTGAAAACACATATGTTAATGAATAGAGTAATTTCCCTACTGTCCATATAAAGACCCTGTCGGTTGTCAGAGTCTGTGCTGCTGTTCAGCCATTATTGAGGCTAAGCCACTTGCAGAGCAACTATTTGCAGATATTGGGGTCCCAAATTCAGGCCCCAAATTCAAGCCCCAAAGAAGGCTGATTCTTTTACAGAAATGAATTTCCTCTCTTTAGCACAAGTCTACAAAAAATGTTAATCTATCTGTCAGGAGACTACACAAAGTTCGACTGAAGGGCAGATTAAATACTTCAGAAAATAACCTAGAAACACATGAATTTTCGGGACACGTTTCATCGGTTTGGAACCCCCCTTTGCTGATGAACCGCGTCCCAGGCTGGTGGAGATGAAAATGAGTCTGATCGGATACACAGGACGGGTTCCTGCACAAGCGGGTGCCAGGGGAGGAGCCCATCACTCCCCGGTACGCAGGTTCATTTCGTGGCGAAACTAAACTACATTGCTTTTCACTTCCCAGCCCAGCAGGCACCTTTCCAATTTGAGTCCTCCAGCCGAAGACATGTGACTTATCACCGTGCAGTTACCCCCCCTCTTCATTACCATATAGAGATCTTTAAATAACGATCTTCGGCGGCTGGGGGGGGGGGGGGTGGGGGTGTCACAGCCGGGACTTCTGGGAGAAAAAGTCAATGTCCCGCTAAATACATGGCTGGTAACATAGCAGACGAGAACTGTGGGGTGTCCGGCTACGAGCGAGGGTTAGTTCTGGATGATTTCATTACCTCCCAGGGTTCAGAACCCTGAGAGGGGGGGGGGCATAGAAAAGGACCTGGGGACCAGGAGAGGAGGCCATTTCTCCCGTAATAGCAGGTCTAGAGACACCGGGGCTTCTGGAAACACACGGCCGCTAGAGATTGTCCCAGCTAGCGTCATTAGCTACCTCCAGTTGGTTCTATAATGTGTGCGCTTCATTTCACTTCAAAGAGTGCCTCCGGCGTCAGACAGTACTTCCACACAAACACCGCCAATTTGGACCAATCTTCACTATGGCTTTATGTTTCCTAAAGGAAGCTCTTTGTAACATCATTATTATTCAGAAGCAGCCCGAGCTTCCTTGTGGCATTTCCTTTTTATTTCTGTACGATGTCATTTTTGTTTCTGTTTTTGCTCGTCGTCATGTCTCTTAAATATAAATTCCATCCACAGAAAATGATTTGTTCTAAACAAATTTAAATTTACCTGCTAGTAACTGTTATTCGCACATTCGGTTTTGACTTTAAACATTGTCACCGGGCTTTGTCCGGATGAAAAAATGTACAGTCACCAGTGCCACACAATTTAGTGCTTTGTCTTTGTTTCCATCCTGTCGGCTGTGACATTGTAAAAGAGAGAGGCATTTTCAGAACGTTCACTGAAGCAGCTCACCTCAACCAGAACAATGGTCTGGTGTACAGCTGATTTCAGAGCCGTCAATGCAATGGCTACCTGTTCCTTTGTTGCCCTTTGGCTAATGATCATTTAGTAACGTCACGTCGGAGAAGGACGTCTTCATTTGTGGCTGCTGATTAACTGTCAGGGAAGAGAAATGACCTCCTCCCCTGACACATCCAGTCTCCGGTTAAAAAAAAAACTAAACCAGAAAAAACAAAAAAACAAACAATCGCATTAACCCTTTGCTGGCCAGTTCCCTATTTATTCATTGTTCAGCCCACTTCTCCGTGAGTGAGGCTCAACTGCTGCCTGTCTCAATCCGTTGCCACGGCGAGACAAGATAAGCAACAGATGATGGTAATCGTGAGTGCTGCAGCCAGCTTTCCTCGCGTTCTTGACATTTTCACCACATATTTCTGATTAAAAAAACACATTGGCACCAAACATGCATGCTGCTGGTTTAATAAAGCTCATTCTTTTTTGTTTCAAAATTATCCCAAACATGGATGTGACTGTTTCTGTTTTTGTAACGTTACAGTATCTGGCATTGTGAATTGCTTGAATAATGAACTAAATGATAAATATGAAGGACGTGCATTGTGCGGCCTGTTGTGACAGGTGCCGTAAGAAGCTGCAGTGCTACATCGTGGCCACATATCAGGCGCTCCTAAGCTTATTCCTGGTAATCTCTCCTGTTACCCTTGAAGAGCGGAGCAGAGGCACTCGTAAATTGCTCGACTGCGGGCGACGTGAAAAGCAGGGTGACCTTGCAACGGTTCCGCAGTCGTTCCCTGCATCTTAACCAACATGAGCCGTGGCAAAGGGTGGGGGGATACTGAGACCTGATTGATTCAGACCAGAGGAAGGGAAGAAAGCCGATTTGGGAACCAAAATGAAAAAGTGTTGGCGCTGTTTCCGAAATCAATCTCCATTATTGAGAGCCATGCAGCCATCCTTCACAAAGCTCATAAGAATTGAAAAAGAACACAATTGAGGCTTATGTCCTGAGCTTAGAAAAGAGGGGACGTTATTCTTTATGGCGCTTCATGGAACTCAGGGGGAAAGGTTTTTAAAATCCAGTCGAAGAAATGGTACCGCAGACTCAGACGTGTGTCAAGCAATTGTCCTTTTTTCATGCTCCTATTGTTGGTAAGCCACTTAGGAACTGCTCCATCTAAGGGCCAGGATTCTGCTACTACAATGTTACCACTCAGCTAGACATGTGTTATAAAGCCCCTTCAAGCTTGTATGCTGATCACACATACGGTGATCTCAAGCTCTTAGGAACCGTGGCAAAGGACTGCACACACAGAATCAGCCACCCGAAAAGCATTGTAGCAGCCATAAGGACCATCGATGGAGCATTCTTGGCTGCCAGCGCCCACTTTCAAGACGTAGGTCAGGCCCCAGTGAATCGCACATATCTAATACCATGGGGCGGGTACATATCTGCCCGATCTCATCAGACTCATCAGACGTGGAACATTCTGTCCCCAAACATAAAAAGAGGGCTGGCTAAATTGATTTTTTCTTCTCATTTTGGGAACGATTTTAGTAAATTTGATGCATTTGTTGTGCAAATGACTTGATACAGTCTATTGAACCAGCAGGTACTGGACACAGTGAACAGATCTCTCAGCAGAGAAAGGCTGATGTTGGGTCCACGAGGCTTCGCCATCTCATTTGTAGTGTTTAACAACAGCCAACCCGAGATGCTGTAAGCCATGGCAGGTACGCTGACATATTCACCCTGCTGTATTCTAATTTATTTTTATATTGAAGCCCAGGAAACCTGGGTCCACCAAAATAGTTAATAATAGACTAATTAACAAGCTAGCAGTCCAGGCTGCGGCCAGCTCTATTGGGACCAACTGAGACTGGACAGAAGGCATGTTTTGGGCCTGGCCATACGGGTAGTGGACTGAGAGGAAGGGGGGGGGGCTGCCTGCCTTCAAAGCCAGACCTCTTCCATGGGGATTTCGCACATGGAGGTCAGGAAGTGTGGTAAGAGTGGCACTGGCACAGCGGGATGGACCTTTGCTGCTGTGCCTTTCAGATCAACAGATGCTTGTTGTTCATTGCCCAAAACCAGCAAACATGTCTTTGAGTTAGGTCTACAGAATAGTCCCTGATGTTGATTAGGGAACATCTCTCTCATCTGGCCCGCATCATAGACTCTCGACTGGGCTAGTTCAGATCACACTGGTACGGACTAAAGTGCACACAACAAACACCAAGTTCACATGTTTCAAACACTCTGTTGGTACATTAGTGGCATGTCATGATTGTCATGAATCTTAACAAAAGGTCAACCCAGCCTTAAAATACATGTCCAATGCTTTTATATCCGTTAAGAATTCAAAGGTTTGTTCTCTTCCATATGTTTCAAAAACCCCCACCTTAAGGCCCACAGACCCACAGCAAGTTAAATGGCTCAGACCCATAAAAAAGGAAAATATTATTTTTCATGGCGCTGGTCTAACATTAATTTTTTTTTAATCTATCCAAGGACATCTCATATAACACCGGTCATTACTGTTTCTGATGATAATGTTAGTGCGGACTAGGGAACGATGTAGACCCAGGTTAATCAATATAGGATATCTTGGTATCTTGGTATGATATCAGACAGATTTTTTACATTTATGAGCAGATAACAAATGTTCATGGCCTAAGCCTCGTGCTTCTTAACCTGAAACAAAGTCAAAATTACCTGAGTAGCTCCAGTAGATCTTTCTCTAAATTGCTTTTCTCTGCTATTGTTAGATAAAACGTTAGCATTATCACCCCCCCAAAAAAATACTTTTTCTTGAACCACTGTTTGTAAAAGTAGCGTTCATGGCCCTGGTTATTTTTGAGCCCGGTATTTTGTCAGAAACAAGAGAAAAAGATCAGCTCATGCACTATTTGCTGCTTGCCATCCACTGTTCTGCAAGCCCCCTATCTGGTCCACTCGAGCTCGCCTCGTAAATGTATGTGCGAATTATGGGCAAGGTACCTTGTCATGAAAATTGTGTCACGCTGAATTTGACTAGCCATGAGGGAGCCTCCTAAATGTTGCTGGGTCCTGAGTGATCGGACGCATCACTTAAGCCGGAATCTGGCCCTGCCTGTGTCATTAGTACCACTTATGGCATAACAATAGGGCATAGTTCCACATTTGAAAACTGTTGACAGTGGTTTCTACCTTCAGGACAATGACTTCACATATCGGGATATAATTTGTCACAGAAATGCAGCCATGGAGTCAACATTGGGGGGGAACAATAGGCCAAATAGCACATTTTTATTTTATTTCTATTTTTATATCAATTTATTTGGGGGTGCATTATATATTGGGAGGGATATGTCCCCCCCCCCCCAATATATATTATAATTACGGCCCTGATTTGTTTTATTGAGGTCTGGCTTGATTGTTTTGGTTGAGTGAAAAGCGATGGATATGACCAGTAATATGAAGAAGGCCAGACAGTGATATCCATCTCCCTTTCACATTTTCTGCAAAGTACATCTTATTGACTTAACTGCCTCTCAATTTCACCATGTGTTCTCGGTAGATTATCAACTGAATACTCCATCCCTGATACTGAATTCAATTTCTTGAACTAAAAGTCTACGTTAAAGAGTACCTACGCTGTAATAATGACTTTTTATGCAGGTTTTGGCTGTGTTTCATGTTGCTTGGTTAATATTTCAAGCACCTGTCCTTCTTGCTGCTCTTTCTGTATTGATTTATGTGTGGCTCCAGTAATACCTCTGGAGTGAAAGACAATACATTACAGAATTTAATTTCTCTCGGAACCACATTCCACTGAAAAGAATCGTTTTCGCCTTGCTGACTCTCAGAATCATCACAGGACCATTTCTGACTCAACTAGGGGAACAAAAATCTAATGGGTAAAGGAGTGCAAACAGAAATGTTTGATCGTCTTACACATAGGCCTACATCTTATATAGTGTAGAACTCACGGGAAGAAATACAGGAAGAGGGACTTCCTTAGACCGTTCTCAAGACCATGCTTTATCCTTATATGGAATCCTGAGCCATGAGTACTTCAGCGCCGTCATTTCAAATATCTGGGGTATAATTACTGCACCGGCTGTCGTTTCCTGCTGTACCCCCAGTCCGTGCTAGACTAAGGAAGCCCGGGAGTCCACATTTGGGCCCAGGCTCCGGAGAGGCCTGTTCTGCAGGTGTTGACAATGAAGTCTATCTCTGAACCACAACCGAACTGTCCGTCTCATATCCTGCCCCCTCTCGTATCACCTGCAAAGCGCATTAGTCACAGCTGGCTGCGATTACACTTGATGCAGCAAAATCCTTAAGGGTGAACTTTTACTTAGAGCTCGGCAAACACAATCCCTTGAATAATTTCTACTGTGTTTGTTTTCATTACTGAGAATATCACTCACTTTTATAACATTATACCCCAATTCACATTTGTTCTATTGCACAGCAATATGAACCTCTACCATGTATCCTGTCCCACAGTCAGTCATAAACACACCGATCACTGCTAATTCAATAATTCTAAGCTCTTTGCTCTAAATGACAACTTAGCCCAACACACACAAAACGACTAAAACATCAGCCGCCGTTCAGAAACCAAGCATAATCCTCACTGTATGATCCTACTTCCACTTCCTGGTTTAAGGAAGCAGTCAACTGACAGGAAATAGCCATGCACGTCCGAGTTGCAAAACGTCCACCTTCCATCTCCATTTTAGCAACACTGAAAGAGGTCAATCCCAGGTCTGGGAACGCATCAGAATCGATAGCTTTGGCCCTCGGATGACTGTTCCAGGAAGCGAAGCGAGAGACGGCTGCTCTGATTCACCTTCCGGAGGCACGGGCATCCTGGGGAATTCACAGGCCTTATATCTCACCCGCGAACTTGCGGGTATAAATTACAGACAACGTTGACAACAACATACATCATATTGCATTGCCGGTGCATCGATCTCTGCTGGAGAGGTGTGCGATGAAGGCTGGTTTGAAATGAACCCAGCTAGAAAGCTGTTATCTCGGGCACTAGGCTTTTCAATCTGAGTCAGTGGACCATTGAGGGGAATGAGCCTTTTTAACTTTTAACGTTTCTTGACTTGGTCGTCAAACAGCACAGCACATTAGCCACTCACCTGTAAGAGTAATGACATCCACCGCCAAACATTCTCAGGCTATGCGTATAGGCAGCAACAAAGATGGATGGACTAGAACATTTAATTTGATATGCTTTTTAAATATTCATCCGTACATATAGTCACACATAGACGTGTATTTTTGTTACACTCTATGAAAAGTGTGAGGAAAACGCCTTCACACAGAGAACGCGGGTTGTTTCTAAAACTTGTCGTGGCGTCATCGCACATCACCTTTTTCTTCAAGCCACTGGGCTGGAACAATTTGATCCTGCGGCGATTGAAGTGTAAAATCTTCCCGCGGCAAGTGCCCTGAATGTGGTAAGGGACAAGCAATTGCACTGCATCATAAGCTGTTGACATTAAACCGAAAAATAGCGAACACAAAGAGCAGACCATTCTCTGGGACAGACCAACAGGAAGGAGATAAGAAATCTAACTGGAATTGGAATGGCTTATTGGCCATAATGGCTCTTTTCCTCTTCCGGAACAATCCCAAAAAAACAAACCAGCGTCGCCCCCCCAAGTCTTTTGGGTCTCCCCGGGAAGCCAGAAAAAACGTGCCCTTCAACTATCGACTGAAAGTATCTTGGTGACGCAAGAAAATTATTGTAAATACATTATTGGCCCCTGCCTAGGAAAGGCTACCTTTTCCTGAATACAGTCCTTAATCAGTTTGTCTGGTGGAGATTAGTCATGACTGACAGACTAATTTATCACCCCTGATTCCAGTCTGGGACCCATTTGCCATCTGAGTAGTCCATGAAACAGTTAGATACTCAAGTACTAATAACACATAAAATGTGTTAATTTGATGGCACCTTTCAAAACAATCACACTTCTTTTAAAACACAAAGACGGAACAAAACACACGCACACACAGCTTGAAACAAATCATCACTTCCAGTCACAAAGCATGTAAAAGAACCTTAAACGTAAATAAAAACACAAGTAACCAAAGCAAAGACACCGGCACGGGGTTAACATGGGCTCTCTTTCTATCAGTGCTCTGTCTGCTGCGCTTAACACTACTGCAGAACATGTCTTTGGTCAGGAATGACCAATAAGAATTCAGGTGTTAGTATCACGCCAATGGTCACACTTGATCCTTCTGCCACGTCTGCCTATGGTCACTCTCTGTCTCGATGTGTGTCTGTGGCTCATATTTTACTATGCTAAGCAGTCTCTAGACATATGGCCGTCCCTGCCCCAAACTCTGGCGGAGACAGCTTGTGTTTTTCCTGTCATCAATGGTCTGGGAGGGGGGAGCAAGGCAGCACCCCATGACAGAAGGTCACCCACACACACACACACACACACACACACACACACACACACACACACACACACACACACACACACACACACACA
>JAOYSI010010154.1:0-10513 GCA_025775065.1 Hiodon alosoides
CCCGCCAACCCCCAAAGACCTGCTATCCAAACCCTGCCTGGATTTCGTGCACCCTGGGATGTAGAGGAGCCACAGGTCAGAGGGAGTCTGGGATTTGGAAACTTTGATTTTGATTCAGCCACAAACCTTTCTTTGGTAGTATTTGTCTCTACAGTTACAGTCTCCCGGTCAAGGTGAGTAAACGATCACAACCGCTCGGTTTTCTAACGGCCGGTCTTGTCACGGTCTTGCAGTGCACTGCCAGATGAACGCTATGTAGCGTCTTTTAATATGGAGAAGGAAAGGCTTCCTAACGACAGCGCTACTGAATGGTCATTTGGTCCTGTTTAGCCACATCTGACAGTCTACGGACATCTCTATCGACTCTCAGCGTTGGTGTCCCGGTTAGATCGGCTATTCGTTAAGTTGCTTTGTGTTCAGGTGTCATGGTTTTGACTTTAAGCCTCGGTGTCTTAAGAGTGCAGAGTGATTCTGAAAATGTGCTGACCGCCTCACTCAGCTGCCTGCCTCAGATTTATATAGCTGGCTAAACCATGAATACCGATCTGGGAAACTTGAGCTTGGGGTTTCGCCTGTGATGATTTTACAGAGGGCACTGGCAGTGCCCAATCATTCCCGACAGAGCTTTATGGATATTCTGTACCGCTCACTTGAATGATCTCTGCACTTACATGCATGAAGGGATTGTTTGTGCGTGCGCGAGCAGGTTTGCATGTGTGTGTGTGTGTACGTCTGTCTGTGTGTCTCCCCATGACTTCCACAGTGCTGGGGTGTCTGCTGCTTCGCTGAAAGGTCTCGCTTCAAGATGGCGCTTAAAAATAGCAGCAGAGGATAGAATTACGATGTAGTCGATGCAATGCAATATTCTCAATGTCCTTAAAGAAAGTGCAAAAGCACAGACGTTCAAAGCCACACTTTACTGTAAAAGCTGTGAAACCCGCCCCCCTAAAATCCAAACTTCATCCTGGAGGAAATCACCAGGATCTTTGTGTCTATTATGTAAGGAGATCCTCTTTGGAGTTTTTGCCTCACAGTCATTCGTGTCCGAATTACTTTGCTCATTTCTCTGTTTTACATAAGTTATAAGCAGAGTCATATATATATATATATGGGTTTTGGTGATGCATTGAAATGTATAAAAATAGCTTCCTGTCCATTACAATAGTAAAACGGTTTAGTTGTAAAGACACTTGATTGTGATCACAAGTTGAGCCTGCTGTTGTACCTCTGAGAAAGCTTCTTCAGTAAATATCCAGCTGTAAAATTATATCATTATAATACAATAACTGCCAAATATTAGACTCCACAATGACTTTCTGGATAAGGACAGTGAGACTTGGAATAACACTGATAGAACTCTTTCTTTCCTGTTTTTAAAATTAATTTCCTACTACTGTTGTCATGGCTTGAAAGGATAAAAAAAAACCCTTTACTACTAGAGACAGTAGCTTCTCTGTCAGCAGTAACCAACAATTTGAAGTTTCACAGCTGCTCGGTGAGTAAGCTGTTGTCATCTACAACACTGCAACTCTTTCTGTGATTGTTTAACAAGGCTTTGTCTCACCAACCAAAAATAAAACCTGCTGCATCTGATTTATTTCAAAGTAGGGCCTGACGTTTGGCCTGATAGTTTTCATGTTGCGGGCGGACGGAGGTTCTGGGCTGGGGGAAGGAGGGACTGCTTGGCTCCCTGCACTGCCTCTCTGCGCATGCCATTTTGAGAATAGAGGGTGATGCCCATATGAGTGCATTGCTCCGTACTGGCCACTGGAGGGAACCCGTCCTGAAATAGTGTGAGTTGACTGTGACTGCTACGACTGACCTGCGTCCTCTGTCTTCCCAAACAGCCGCCATGCCTCTGTCAGGGACACCCGCCCCCTACAAAAGGAAAAAGCCCACCAAGATCATCACTGATTTCTCCCACCTAAACCAGGATGGTAAGCTGTATCCCCAAACACGCATGTTTCACCTGCCATGACCACAGCCTGCCCATGTGGTACACGGCCTCTCTCCAACCTTATTGGCTATGGTTTGCACCACCCCTCACATGGCATCTTTCGAATCCACAAAAGTTTCACGCCATCGTCTCCTGCATTCTGCACATCATCCAAAGCCAGGCAGAGACCCACAGTTCTGGAGGTTCGCGTTTCTAAAAGCAAGTGACTGCTTGCAGGTGAAAATCCACCCCCTCGTGACTATCCCTGAGCACACCGTTAAATGCAATCTAATACCCAGTATGCACTTTCTGCTATCCCACGGTGTGGAAGCTACAGGCCCAGTAACAGAACCGCAACTTTCAGTTCAGATTTTACCACATATTCATAACGAGTCTTCATTGGTATGCATTAGTCATATTTTGAAATGATGGTCATGGGTGTCGAATCTCTCCAGCTGTAAATAAATGCAGGTTTTCATACGTTGCGTCGCAGAAGTATATTTCCTCAGAGTAATAGTGGAATTGAGTTTAATGCGGCACTTGTGTAATAAAACTGTCCCAGATCATTTTCTGGAGCTCAATAAAGATTGTGATCACATAAGTAATGTTTTATATTACCAAAGATGAAAACACTGAGAGCTAGAATGAGGCAGGGTGGGAGAAAGAGGAGATGAAACCTTTGGCACAGATCGAGACA
This sequence comes from Hiodon alosoides, assembly GCA_025775065.1. Taxonomy (NCBI): domain Eukaryota; kingdom Metazoa; phylum Chordata; class Actinopteri; order Hiodontiformes; family Hiodontidae; genus Hiodon; species Hiodon alosoides. The sequence goes on from JAOYSI010010154.1 coordinate 2,634, forward strand.
AAGTCAAATGTACACAGAAAAAAAGTACGCAAACATGAAATTATTCAAGCTGAATCCAGCAAATAAATAATTCAGTCATACTGATTTGTGATTACTGACAAAAATATCAAAACACTGTAAAAGATGATACAATACAATAACACACAACAATGAAATATACAATTATAGAATTAATAGATTGGACCATTTAAATGGTCTCCTTAGATCTTGTGAGTGTTAATACTGCAGGCTACAGATAACATAAATTATATGCAGTATACCCTGTACTGTAAGCTATGAAAATGCTATTGGAATTTCCCCAAAAAGTGAGCTTGAGGCTAGAGGAAAAAAAATCTCCAGTGGAACTAGACAGCAACTGGTCTAGCAATCCACAGTGCACAGTGATGCCCCAGGGCCACCCAAAAGAAAATGTTATTTATACTCTATTTATTTTGTTTATTTGAGAAATTGCCAAACCTCCAGAGCTTCTGACAGATAAGTTCCATACTTTAAATATGCTAATGACTGATGCACTGTAGTTTCACCACACAGTCTAATATTTAATACAGATTTCCCAGAGAAAGGCTTCTAGTGTTTCTAATTATTGCAATTGAGTCGTCCCTCCTATTTGCCATTCATTGGGTGACTCATTTGGACCCACACTTATAACAACAGAAAACCCTAATCATTAAATGGATTTATTTATTGGCATATTTTCTGCAACACTAGGCCAGCATCTGGCATGTGTTACATTGATGAACAAACTGAACTGTTGCTTATAAAAGTTCTGGGCACGCCAGAATGTGGATTTTGCAGCTTTAAGCCTTAAACTTGACAATGTACTTCACACTTCCCAAAGCTGTGATTCCAGACGGATGCAACACACGCTGGGGACAGAGGGTTCTCGCTGACTGTACGGCACGCGAGCCAAGCTTCTCAAATATGGAGAGACGAGCACTGGGGATCACATTCATTTAGCCATTACTCCCGCCTTAGGACCAAATTGGCATAGTTAAACACAGGAGGGCTTCATCAGGAATCGGTTGCTAAGAGCTGCAATCACACTGTTAATTGTGATATGCTAACTATGAGACACCAGGAGAAGTAGACGGGTCAAAGTTTTTATTTCTATTGGGACACAGCCCAGCACCCCGAAATGTGCAGGGTCTGCAGGTGTTCTATCAGAAAATTGCCCGCTGTTGTGTTTTCAATTTTTTTAAATGTATGCACACATTTTTTCCATTGTCACTACATGGCTGTTTAAAACAAAGGTATTTTTTTTTAAAGAAATCAAAGGTTAAACTTCTCCAAAATGCTACCTATTAATATAAACACACAAATGAGTAAATAGATACTGGCACTAGGGATCTGTCTGACTAAGAGAAGGGAACAATATTCACCAGTATTATCAATGGGGTGGCTGTTCCTAAACAGGAAGTCTGAATTGTTGACAGGCTCAGCCTATAGTGATGTCATTCAGGTAGAGATTAGATCTGTCACCAAATTTGTCAGCCTTACGGAAGTCCTGGCCAGGATAGCACATTTCCATGTAAATGAGCAGCTGACATCAGATCAGCTCCTCCTTTTGGTGCTGTACTATGCAGCAAGGAGATCATGGCTGCCTTTTTTGTTAGGTCTCTTTTAGTTGAGATATCAGAAGAAGTTTTGGACATTAACTAGCAAGTGTCACAGATAGGAGGAATATCTAACGACAGAATTGAAAATGCAGCACTCCTTTTTGTTCAAACTGCCTGTGACCCCCAGTGATAGGATGAGCACACAAATGTCAGTACAAAATACAGTACAAATGTCAAATTGTTCATTTGTATATACACTCTTCAGTCGGAAGAAGATATACACGTTTTAGCTATGTTGGTCTTGGTCATTCGTTGTAAATTCCTACACAAGGCCTCACCAGGAGTAATACGAGTCCGCTCCAATTAAAAACAGAACGTTTTACGCCTGACAAATAAACATGCAGTAGACGCCACCAAACAACTCCAAGGCAGATCGAATAAAGAAATAAAATAAAACACTAGCAATACAGGAGCGCTTTCCTCTTCTCCCTCTCAGAGCCCGAGCCAGAGACCTCCGAGTTAGACCTGGGGACGAAGATCAGGGCTCCCAAGGACATCATGCTGGAGGAGCTGTCGCTGCTGAAGAACAAGGGTTCCAAGATGTTCAAGATGAGGCAGCAGCGTGTGGCAAAATTTGTGTACGAGAACAACCCTGACCTCTTCAGCAGCGAGTCGATGGTGAGGGATCCTAGAAATGTAAAAGGGGAACGTCAAGTTACTTGTAATCAAGTAATCAAGTTCATGACAACATACAATGTGGCAGGCTGAAACATTCTTTGGATGTAATTTTCAACTTTTTGGCGAATTAGGAACGCCTGGATAACCTATGATCTTATTGGAATATCAATGGCTCTGAATTTTAAAGCAGGGCCAGGAGAGGCTGATCCTGGATGGTTTTTGTTTATTCTACATTCCAGGAAAATTTCCAAAAGTTGGTGCCTACTCTGGGGGGAGAGATGATGGATGTAGGGGGCCGTCTGGTCAGCAGGCAGATGGTGGGCCATGCTGGGGGAGCTGGTCGTGCACCTGTGCCCCCTCCTAAACCTGGAAGCAAAGGGGCTTTTGGGCTTGGGCTTGCTGGGGGTGTCAGCGGGTTTGCAGGAGGAGTGGGGGGGGTCGCTGGGGGTGGAGGGGGCCAGATTCTGGATGTATCCGGACTTGGTGGCGGTGGACAAATCCAGGGTAGGTTGTTATGGGAAGCCCAAAGGTATTCTTTATTCAAGAGCTTTCTATTTTATTCATCTTGTCAATGTAGAAAATAATAATTACACATAAACATAGTTCTTGTCACTTGCATGACACTGGTTGAGGGGCATATAGCTGTTTGATGGTATGACCTCTTAACACTCTCTGCCGACAGAAACCAGTGCTGCAGATTTAGAGAAGGCTAAGAAGAAGCGTGAATATATAAAGATATATGTTTCACCATGGGAAAGAGCTATGAAAGGCAATGAAGAGCTGACAGCCACCATGAGGGCCCAGATGCCAGGACCTTGCGATCACTTGGATCTGCCCAAGTTCAAGTGCTTCAACAGGTGAGCAGCTCATTTTTGAGTTTTTGAAAAATGACTTTTGAAAAATCTGAGTGAAGTGAAGATGGTACAATAGACTGACCTAACAAATTACTGCAGCTCCGCCCTTTTATAAAAGTACTTCATTGTGACTGCCATCCTAGGACAGGGGTCCAAATTGAATATGATCCAAATTATCTTCTCAAGTGAAAACGACTGTCATTCTAACACTACAGCAACATTTAATTCCGTTTCTATCATGTTGCATTATTTGATGGTTTGCCCCAAGCGTTGAAATGCTTTGTTTTCCCCTTTGTTTTGCCTTGTTCTGTCCGTCTCTCTCTACTTTTCCAGGCGTGCTGTGCCCTTTGGGGGCTTTGAGAAGGCCTCTCAGCTCATGACATTTCAGTTGCCCGAAGTCGACGTGGCCCCTGAGGAGCCGGAGCCAGCAGTGGTGTACCAGCAGGACATCCACTCCAGGCCCTCCTTTAACCGCACCCCCATTGGCTGGGTGGGCAGTGGGGAGACAAGCCACATTCACATGGATGTGGAAACCATCCCCTTTGACGGGGAGACCGATGACCTGTGAAGAGAACCCCTCCCCCGCCACACATTCACACGCCACACATCCCTACACAGACACCTCACACCTCGGTACCCACAGATACTCATACGTCACATACAGCTCCTTACTCCAGTGAAGAGCTCACACACCCCACACATACGCATTTAGCGGTACTAAGTGATTCAGTCAAATCTCAGTATCAAACCTTGAGTCATGTACCCTGTGAATAAAAAAGTTATGGCCACAGTCAATCTTGAGCTTCCTCCGCTTCATTCTGACCAGGGCGCCTCTAGAGTAGTCTGTGTGAAAGTGGAACTGGAACCAAGTCAGATACACGTCTTTAATTCAGTATAAACTGTGATGAAAGATATTTAATGATGATAAACAAACAAACAAGAACCTGTCCCGAAGATTGACCCTGAAACCTCTGCGTTCCAACATCAGTCTGTGCAGTTCTCTTCTTGTCAGTTCAGCCAGCCATTTATTTCCATTATTGTCAATGAGCTTGGTGTAGGGCTTTTTTTTCTCAAAGGATACAGTGGAAACGATTACTGTCCTTAGAAGATCAAAGTGCATGAGGAGAGGCTAATAGAAATGCAATGATGTTTTATTGGCTTTTTGTGTGTTTACTGCACTGACTGGTGCACAGACAAGTGTTGTTTATGGTGCTACTGTTCCCATCATGCACTGCACGAGCTCTTGCCTCTCATGGCATATCAGTGCACCCAACTACAGTGTGATGTAAACCCCTTGCTTGTGAGTTACCAATACTTTACATAGCTGCTTCTTTGTTTTCGATTGAATAAAATAAACCCATTAAACCTTTTCAAAGCGAATCGATCATGTCTCTTGCTTTTCTGACCATGTATGTGCACATACCCTTGATGAGGTAATGATGGAATTAAACACCAGCGAGGGGTGGTTGTTGGAGTGTTTTTTGTTCTTTTTTAACAATATAAAAAAAATATTTAAAAAATTTACGTTTATTATTGACATATTGAAATAAACATATATTTTTTTAAATTGTATTAATCAAATATAGAGGAGTTTAGATATAGTGAAAAACGTTGGATTATTGGAGGGTAGGCATATGTCTGCTTAATAATAACCGCAAAACAATTCATTTTTTTTAAACTTATATTTTCCAAATTAGCTCGTATCTTCGGATTGTTTCGAAGATAGCTAACAGCTATTCTTTACTTTTTCTGTAGGCAACTGTACCGCACACCGTTTTTAGAAATATGTTGGCTCCGTGATTGCTCAAATTTAAAGGCAAAAAGTAAAACACGAACATAAACCATAGTAGCCCGCATAATTTATATTTAACACAGATACACCACAATTTCAAATACCTTTAGTTAGATAGGTATCTAACGCAGTGTCATTAAACTCCGTAACTGCCTCATAGAAGCGTTGTCATTCAAATATCAGTCAAAAAAACACTTCCAGAAGTTCTTATCAGAGACCATGTCTAACGATTCGATTAACTAATGTTCACGTCACTGCCTGTGTATGCAGGTTTGACCACAACAATTATTAACGTGGGGCAGTGTCTCGGCTTAGACACAGTTCATACGACAATGTTCCATAGATCATCAAATTGCTTGCATTTATTAGTTTAAAAGACCCAAATAATCACAGGTCTCTTGATACAGATATCGCGAGAGTTGGTTGCCTTGGCTGCAGCGCACCAATGTGCTGGTTTAGCGGTTGAGATTGCTCTGGAGTCTGAAGTCCCTTTGATGGGAATACGGGACTGCATCGGGGCCCAAACAAGCGGTGAGTAAACAGTCAGTAAACTTGAATACTAAACTACTGCTTGAGCTATGCGAGTAATGTTGAAAAACATGAAAGTAAAACTTGTCGAGTACAAATTATATTATCTACAGAATTTACCGAATTTACGCAGAAGTACATACGTGGCTAAGTATTCTCACACATTTTGAATGACATTAACCGTAGGAATTCCACCGTCTGGCACATGCATTGTAACATTGCTGAGGGGGCCGGTCAATCAGCAACCGGTCAATGCATGGCATTTGATTTCAGGTTCTAGTATTGGAATACAATTGGCGCCCCCGCCCCCCCACCCAGCGGTTTAAAAAAGCGGTGACACATTCCATGGTGTGCCAGCGTCAGGGCAAAGGGAAAGAGAGCGTGCCTTAATTGCTTTGTTGTTTAAACGACATAAGTATAGTTGTGATTTTGTGTGGTTCATTTGATGTCAGTAGAATATATGTGTCTGTTGCAATAATTGTAGGCTAAATGTAGCTATTACAGTATGTTGTTGACATTCAGCGTTTAGTGTCCTTTTAAATATATTTTAACCATTTCAATCAAAGTAAAATCAATAGTGTTGTAGTACGTACAGTAAGTAAGCTAGGCATTATGCGATGGATTGTTTGAGAGTTATGGTGCTGTTAATTTTTTAAATAGTTGGTTAAAATAACTACATGTCCTCATAGTCATCCATCTCTCCGATAACGAGTAGCTTGTTGCGCGTTTACGATGATAGAGGGCACTAACTCGGCAAGTTTCACTGGCAATTCTAAACAAGCTCTTTAGTTAAGAATAATCAGCTTGCCTCTCGAAAGTTCACACCTTTAACCATTATACAATATTCTGTAATTTGGGAATTTCTAAGGAAAGAGTCTTATATTGTAATGTGTCCTATAAATTAATTTTCCGTAACCACTCATCCAATTAAGCTGTTGTGGTGCGATATGATGGGTGGGAGGCGGAGCAGAAGAAATAAAGACTGTGGCACATACACACACAGACTGACAGAGTCTCCGATCCACCACACGGACAGGGGGAGAACTTTCATGCTCTACAAACAGGGACCCAAGCTGGAGTCAAGGCGGGACCCCGCTAAATTCTGAGCCATAGGAAGAAACCGGAACCATTACAGTTACCTCACAACAAATGGCTGTGGTTTTGCAAATGTGATTTAGTGTGGCACTGGACGAAGGTCATTATGAACATCAGGAGGCCATAATTACTTCCCTTTCAAAATGAGTTTTACATCTAGAAGTTTGGAAAAACAATCAGAAATTTGAAATAGTGAAAATGCCAGTGGCCTCAAACCGCTATTTACTTCAGAAACCTTTTTTTTTTTTTTTTGGTCAAACATTCTTCTTATGTAATATCTCCTTAAAAAATATTTCAGAAGACTGACTTATCCCTTTTTTGGGTAAACACTATTCCCAGAAGCCTTACAGTGAAAAAAGTCAAGGGGATTATGGTCGTGGAAATATAATATTGGCTTCGTGGAGGTATTTGGTTTTTTTTGTTTTTTGTTTTGGTAATGCAGCAGTTGTCAAGCTCCCTGTGGTCATGTGATTACTGGCTGTCGCCACAAGATAGTAGCTATGAAATGCCATTTGGTCTTATTGTTTGAACAGCAGGTAGTTTAGTGGTTAAAGCGTTGACTTGTTGAATTACTTTGCAAAAGATTTTAACATGAATAGTTTCAGAAAATATCTTAATCTTTATGAGGATAAAATAATAATAATAACAACAACAATAATAATTATATAATAATAATTGATAATAATAACTCAGAAACAGGAACTTAAGTACATCCCCCCATATCCAGAAGGTTTCATTACTAGAAAATGATTGACAGAACTTCACTGATGTGTTCCCTTTGTGGATATGCCTCAGTTCTTGTTCAGTGACTGTGGACACTCACCATGCAAGTTGGGTCCAATCGTGGGGACAGGGGGGAAGGACGGCGGCTAGTGAAACTTACTAGAAATCCTTTCTGCGTTTCCTGTTGTGTACTCAGTATATAAACCTAATTGCACATTCTTGCTTATCCTTTCCACTCTGCCTCAATCTGATGTGACATAATGCATTGCAATAACAAATAAACAATGAAGCAGGCACTGTGAGATATGGGTGGGTGGGAATGGGATGTCTAAGAAAATAGAACGTGCTTTGATATCGAATCCTCCTCCCCCATAGCCCCTTTCTCTCCTTTTCACCCTTGTTCCCTAGCGTTGACTGTTTTTCCACCAGAGCTGAGCTTTAAGAACTAAAATGCGAGGCCTGGCATGCATGCTAAATTAGGGTAATGATTGTTATGTAAAAATTAGATATGAATAAATTTACATATTGATGGTCATTCCTGATGGGATTTTGGAGCTGGCGTTCCCATGCATTCTTACAGTGGCAATATTAAAGGGGGGGGGGGGGGGGGGCCTGGATAGGGCCAGATTTTAAGGGTATTTTCCAAAATGGTGC
>JAOYSI010010156.1:0-10511 GCA_025775065.1 Hiodon alosoides
TTCTTTTTTTTGTGGGTGTCTGGGGCCCCCCCCCCCCCCCCCCCCCCGGCACCCACCCAGATTTTAAAGGCAGTGGCAGAAGTTTGAAACAGCCATGCAAAGCCCCTTGATCTTTTTGGTAGACCCGAGCTACGTCTTCTTAATTTCTTTAGCAAATCTCTTCTGGCCCGTCTGGCTGAGCAATTCCGCCGCTCTGTGATACGCTAATTAGCTTACTCTCACGCAATTTGCGTTTGCGTTTAAACATCGACTCCGGTTCATTAATTAATAACTGCTCCCGGAGAAATATGGCTAAAGAGGATAGCTGCCGTTTTCACCGGATGAATCATTCAAAAACAAGCTGCTCGTGAGTTAACAAAGCCTGTTCCCCTTCCAGTTCAAACTGCCTGTTCACAGGTAGTAAGAAATCAGTCTTTATTAAGGTTAGATTGGATTATGAAAATCATGAGACAAGCCTGTACAGTGTACTGCAAACTATTTTATGAGGTGGTGCACAATTAACATATTATATGTGTAATATAACTATTTTTAGTTATGGAAAATGTGAAAACCCTATATTAATTTAAAGCCCTAAAGTACTTGAATGATTTATTTATTTCAGTAAGGAGTTGGTTTTCCTTTAGAAGCCCCATTTGAAACGTTTTATGAATCCAAATTCTGCAGCAGGATCCAAAATGAAACGGAGCATTTTGCCATTACTCTGTGCACGTGGGTGACCAGGATGGCTGTGACCTTTATCCTTTGACTGTGAAATTAAGATGGATATGAATACGTAGCGTGACACTACATGCTTGGTCTCTGTGGCATTTTTGTATTTACTAGGAAATTAAAAATGGGAAGTTTCAGAAGCCTTTCCTTCTGTGAGCCTGAATCTTTCACAGAAGTGTGAACTCAAATTTTGGTTTAACCGTTGGGTTTAACGCTCACGTGTATATATATATATAAACTCCTTGAATCATTGAAGGTAATATTTATCTTGAATGGGAGCACAGTTCTTCATGTGCATTCAAGCCTATCCAAGGACAGGGTTGGACATTCACACTGCGTTACAATACCTGTTTCTGTAGAACCATGGGGACTTCAAAACGTGCTCATAAATCCGTATAAAACATCTTCGATAAGGTGCATCCGATCTTTAACTTTCATTAGCTCCCTCAGACCAGTGGAACAACGGTCACCTCCAAAAACCTAAAGCCATCGAAGTTTAGAACTCAACGCCTTTAAATATTAAGTCTAACGAAGACGGGCAGTGTAATAAAGTCCTGCGCTTTCGCCCTTTGTAAGAAACAGCCCTGTTGCGGGGGTTATAAACATATGCTGCTGTTTTTCCTTAGCCATCCAATTCCCGTCATTGCACTGACAGCTGTCAAATCACTTTCCGCCATATGGCAGAATTGTCTGGAAATTAAAAAATAACCACCATTTAAACATCACACAACAGCTGTTTGCGGTTTGTGCTAATACCAAATAATTGGTATTAATAAATTAATAAATCTCCAGATGTAGTCAGTTTGCAGCTCTTATTTGTTAATAATTTTAATTGATTTGCTTAAAGAAATTATTCTCGTCCATGAATTTTAACGTTTTCAAAAAGGGGGCACATAAGTGGCGGGCTCTTAAAATAGTCTTACAGTTCATCCTAATTTACCTTGGTTGCAACTGATGTGTAAACCTTTTGGCGAATATAATAATACGCTGTTGGAGACTAGCATGTTTAAATGAGGCCTTGTCATTATTTAAAGTTGAAAATGCAAATTAGGTTTGGAGGATAACTAGTGTTTAAGACATTGTCTCGACACTTGACCTATTTTTCCCCGAAAAATGAAAAATTCCTAGAACGTCTTAGACTGGATTACAGCATGGATTTTAATTAGATAACCCTTGGCTTTGGGGATTATTCCATATCTCCATCTCGGGTGGCTCTTTATACAGTTTCCTTTGTCTTTTTTGAGATTAAGAATGGTTTTCTTCAAGATTCTGAAAAGTATTTTAATATTGTTTCGTCACAGCAGCCAGTAAGCAACCCTGTGAGATGTTATTTTACTATGATTAATCTTGCTCTAATCTGGTTTAGCGGCTCTTAAGTAATTTTTGCTCTTGATCTTTACAGTTACCCATGTAAAGGTGGGATCAAAGTTCTAAAACAATACTGACTTTATTAATGTGGAACGAGATGCAAATATGAATACAATAGATTCAAATTCATTACATAGACATAAGTTGGTATTTCATTGTCAAGTTGTCTTGTATAAACAGTAAATATTAGGTGGTAAATAAAGAAAAAACATAGCATGAGTGTAGCAAGCTGTTTAACTTACTGCCAAATTTTGACTATAGATTGATTTAATGTATTCATTATATTTTAATAAAATTATTTCAATAATTCAATTTCAACAACAGTTAAATATAGCTGATGAAATGAAAATGCTCTAGTATAGCCAAACCGTTTTAACGGTTTAATTTAAAACCTTGGTTTCACAGTAAGAAATTATCCTAGCTATCAATAACTTGGTTACAACTAGTAGCAATTGCAGTGTAATATTTTGCAGTGTTATTATCAGAACACCGGTATCCTGTAATAGAAATACCAACCTTCAGTAATAGCTTATTTCGCCTTTAAGGACAGATTTCTGAGCAGTTATAACGCCTGACGCATGAGTCATCAATTACCCACGTAAAGCCAGGCGTCTTTTTCGCCGTAGCAATCGCAAAGAGTGATGGGTAATATTTCTATTTGGGGGAAACGGTGCTCGACGTTTACTAATTACTAATGTGGACACTTGTGTGGCTCTGAAAGAGAGACTTACAACTTCTACATTCACCCACTTATACAGCTGTATATTTCCCTGAAGCAACTCAGATTGAATTGAACCGGACAACCTTTCGGTTACAAGCCTGTCACCTTAACCCCTACACCACCAGCAGGCCTAGTCGAAACTGTGGTCCAAACTGGGAGCCCACAACAGAGAAGGTGGCTGAGCGCAGGGGAGAGTAAGGGGGTCGGACATGGTCAGACCACGCCCATAGAGCTGGACCATCGCCCCTTCATCTGCCTCTCCAGGGCGAGTGTCTCGCCGGGACTGACATTTCCTCGTTGGAGAAGGAGAGCCTGTCCAAGGCAGCATACAGCGTACGACACGCGGCATCCCACTCTCACATCTTCTCAGCCATCGTGGTAAAGCGTAGTCACGTAGAAGAACATCGCTCTACGACGGGAGCAAGGACTGTCGGTAGAGTGCAAGTCTACGCGAAAGGTTTTGAGGGACCGCGAAGATGTCGAAACTGACGGAAAGAAGAGAACAGGTGCCGGAGCTGATATCTGCATGCTCTAACGAGATTTGATATAAACGCTCAGAATTCTGGGTTCTTAAAGGCGATATAACCATTAATTGTTCCTGTTCCAGTTTTTTGAACGGGTTAGAACCCCTTTTCTCAGTAATTTGTATGGAAACCCCTTATATAATATAATATAGATATCTATATTTCAATTACTGTTGCCACTAGTCATAATTCTAATTATTGATATCAATACTTGATTTATGACTATTCATAATTAAAATTCTTACCAGCAATAAAAAATATCAGATAGATAATTATAGAATTGTCGGAATTGTTGACATCAATAAGTACATTTACAAAGTACAGTTATAACATTTATTTATATATATTGTCAAAATTGAATTATTGATATCAAAATTGGAATTGCAACTAGTCAGCTTTGATTTGCAGATCTTTGGGTTCCTCTGCCATTCCTCGGGGAATCCTGGGGCAATCTTTCGACGGGTGATCTGTGCTTTGTTTTAAAAGGTTTCGCTAAAGGCGCCTTAATGACAACGCTGTCACTCTGCAATGTCCATGTTTATTTAGCCAGGGAAACTCATTGAGGGAAACTCCATCTTGTGTGCTTTACACCGACTCTGTTAAACACTACCACTAAATGTGCAGCAATCCTTCCTTCAGCTAAACCAAAACAAATCCATAACACATGCCTCATATTTAGGTCAATAATAACAAAGTACAGAACACTGTTATATCAGAAATATTAAAAACATTAACAATCTTTTAGCTAAATTTATTAGAACGCAGTTGTACATTTCAAAAAGACTAGAAAACTGACAGTAGTAAAATATAAAAATCTAGAAGTATAAATAGAATTTTGGTCTGTGGTTTTGATCACTATAATACTATTTACATATTAGAATATTATATGTTCCTATTAATCTCAGAACTCACACATCTAACAACACTAAAATGGTTTTATATTTACAGTGTCTATTCGGAAAAGAAGCACTGCTCAAGTTTGTGGTCTACAAAAAAAAAAGAACAAAATGTGTTTGTTTTTTTCCCTTTTTGTTGAGTAGAGTGCCAATAGATATGACATTTTAGTGGAAGCAGTTAGGTAAAATGATTTAAAGGGACCCTAACACTGGACAAGGCCACAGTCATCCTTTAAAACAAAATTATTAGACTACAATGAGATTTAATTAAAGCTGTTAGACTGAACTTAGAATGCGAAAGGCACACATTATAAAATCATATCATATGTCCAGCTGTAAATTCATGCCATTCAGAGGCGGAAAGTAAAAGGGGTTCACAGAGAAGGCAAAGCACTTCCTTTTAAAAACAAAAAAACAAAAAAAAAAAGACAAGCACCGGTACAAACTGCAGAGACTGTGGCGTTTTTAGCGGCGGTTGCCATGGTTACACCAGAGACTCCAAACTCTCGGCCGCGTTGTTAGCGCTCCCCAGAGCCGCCCCATTGTTCTCAGACGACTGAAGTGTTTTCTCGTCCTCCTTGGTGCTCACCAGACTCAAGATTGCTTTGTAAAGGAACTGGTACTGGTCCTGAGAGCGAAAACAAATTATTTAATCCATCAAAAAGTCTCCAAACCAAATCACCTATGAACTTCGACAAATCTCCAGGTCCCATTAAATGTCCTTAAAGCAAGTCGTCCCTGAATGCCCTTAAAAAACCACCAAAGCAGTTTATTTTAATTTAATCGACGCAAAATGAAACACTCACAATATCAGTGAAGACTCCTGGTCTCATGAGGTTGGTCATTTTAGCCACCTGATAGACATCCACAGAGTTGTCCATCTCCAGCTGGTATGACAGCGTCACCAAGGAACAGAAGGTTCCAGCTGTGATTCCACCATGCCTGTCAGAACAGAGTGAGGACATTAGGAGAAATTAGACACCATCGGGTCTCCAGAGTATAACTAAACAGCAAGCCACTTGCTTTACCAAGAGTTGGTAAAAGTCGGTAAAAGATAGCATGTCGTAACCAGCTTGTACTGATTTTGAGGTCGATTTTTATTCATAAAGTCAGTCAAGCAGGTCAAAATCACCCCAGGCCCTGTTCCGACGGAGACTGTGACTAGCGTGACAGAGAGACCTCAGGGGATGGAGATCATGACTAGCGTGACAGAGAGACCTCAGGGGACGGAGATCGTGACTAGCGTGACAGAGGGACCTAAAGGGATGGAGACTGTGACTAGCGTGACAGAGAGACCTCAGGGGACGGAGATCGTGACTAGCGTGACAGAGAGACCTCAGGGGACGGAGATCGTGACTAGAGTGACAGAGAGACCTCAGGGGACGGAGATCGTGACTATTGTGAGAGAGAGACCTCAGGGGACGGAGATCGTGACTATTGTGACAGAGAGACCTCAGGGGACGGAGATCGTGACTATTGTGACAGAGAGACCTCAGGGGACGGAGATCGTGACTAGCGTGACAGAGAGACCTCAGGGGACGGAGATCGTGACTACAGCGAGGCAACGCAGCCCACTAGCTGCTGTTAATAGAACGCCTCGCTAAATGAATAAACTCGGCTGTATCTGCGAGGAGGACAAACACCAAAGCTACCCTTGCAATGCAATGCGTGTCAGGCCATTTTAATTATAAGACGAAAGCGGTCTATTTGAGTCAAGCGCTTTGCATTACAGAAACATAAATGCAGGGATCTACAGCTGTAAAAACCTACAAAGGCAGAGTCTGAAAATGAACAACGTTAATAAGGTTTTCCATGCTCATACACTTAAAGGGTCCATGTGTGGGTTTTTTGTTTGACAAATAATCCTCTGGCCGAGGTTTTATAAAATGGGTTCCACGATAGGCATTTATTGACGGAGGATGATATTAGAAGGTCTTACTGGTCATGCACCACCGTGGGGCCATCTCGAGTTCCGCTCTCCTCTTTAATGATGTTGATGAGCTCGAAGGCGCTACTCATGGGGCTGTCTGGATTGGGCCATCTTGGGGCCCGGACCCACCTGACCTCCAGGACATAGTCATCCTGTCACACGGAGGGTCAGAGGGGCAGAGGGACAGAGGGACGGAGATGCAGAGCTGAGATTATGTGCACACACGGTGGTCATGTTGCTTGAGACCGACCAGGTAACTTGGTAAAAAAATAACAGATGAAAAGTGTTGAATTTTAATTAAATTCAATTTTCGCTCCCGGCAGCACACATTTGTTTTTCTTTACAGTCATTTCGCACAAATTAAGATATAACGTGTAAATTACACACATGCTTTCTTTTTAAATATAACCACCACATAATAATTGAATTTATTTGTTTGCATTGCTGGTCGGTTCTGATCTTACCTGTGTGGCCTCCAGGATGAAGTCCTGTACCACCAACATTTCCTCATTGGACAAGCACATATGGTCCTCCCCTTTGAAGGTCACTGTGAATGTCTCACAGCTGATTGGATGCTCTTTGCTGGGCCAGTACACACACGTTTCCTCTTCTGCCTGAGGAAACACGATACAGACTATCACTGTCTATCTAAACTCTTCCGCCACTGAATCTGGATTCATTTGCATAATCATTCACTGATTAAAATGTTCCACATGAACCACAGAACCATGGCAAAGTCGGGTTAGGCTACTGTTAGCGGCCCGGCATTAAATAGCAAAACTCCTACCAGGCCCTGAGTGTCTGGCAGGGACACAATGACTTGGGCATTATGATCCCAGATCATTCTCCAGAAGTCCTTGGTGGTGCTTGGAAGTGGGCTTTGGGTCAAAATGAACTCTCTGCTCTGGTTGTGCCCCTGGAATAAAACCAAGACAAGATACTGCCAAGAGCCAATAACCGGGAATAAGTTATCAATAATCAACACATCTGCAGTGAGCCTACCATGACGTAGGAAGCATTTATGTAGTCAGAGGTTTCCCCCGCCAACGTAGACAGGCATACTCTGGATCTCTCCACTGTAAGGGAAACATAACATTACTACAGCATCTCACAAGAACAACTCTACTCTAGCCAAGATCAAGTCCGTCCCCCAGAGGTAGAAATATAGATTTGTACAGCGCCACAGGGCATTTACAAACTGCTATTAATGCACAGACATTTTGGGGGGCAGGAGCGGGTACGGAGATAACAATAAGAGCCATGCACATTTAAGGGGGCAGGAGCTCAGGCAAAACGGTAAAAGGGGCACCCTAATACAACTATTAAACACTGGCCAATAGGGCACTTGTCGAGTCTGAGGGGGAAAGGGCATAGGTTCTAGGCCCCCCGGGGCGTATCGTGCACGTGCCCGATGGGTATAGTTTGTATATGATTCGTGTCCTGCTTTTCGTCTTGCGCTAATACAATAGAGGAGGAAATGTGATCTGATCTGATCTTGTCACACACACACTGACCAGGGATGAGGGAACAGTTTCTGTTCTTCTCCCTGTTCTCTGGCTTCAGAGCGGAGGAGTAGTCACATTGCTGGGCACTGCACTGGGTTATCAACTGCAGGAACACAATAAGAGTTGCATCCTTTCAGCTCTCAGCTCAGCGTTTATTCAGTTTTCACCACTATGGTACAGCGGTGTTGTCTCTATGCGACGTAGACGATTGCTGTTCACTGTATGAGGAGAATCTCAATGGTGTAAAAGTGAAGCTCGCGAAGTACACAGATTTTTCCATGGGGTAAACTGTTTTTTTAACATACCTGGCATTTTACGCTCACTTACAAGAAACATGTACTCATATCATCCATTATTTATTAACCTAACCAACGAAAAATCTTTTTAAATGAATCTCAAATCTAGCATGTAATGTATTATATTCTGAATTAGTCTGAATTAGTTGGCTTCCTCCTCACACGTACAGTGTGACGGTATGAGTAGACAAAGTTAACAAAGTAAACTCTTACCTTAAATTGCTTCTCCAGGCGGGTTCTGCCGGATGGCCTAGGGGTCAGGAGCCCATTGACGTAGCTGTGTATGTGACTAGACAGCACCTCCGTCTCCCTGTTCAGGATGGCCTCCACTAGAGCGTCGTGAATGAATACATACTGCTCCTGGAGCGAGACAAACGGAACAAGCTCCAACCAATCACGAGGCAGCGAGCGTGTCCGGTTCAGTGGTGGAGATTTTGCGGGCGCGGTTTTACTGTTCCTCTGTTTGGATTCTGGACAGGAAAGAGAACTCTTACCTCAGTCTGCACCAAATAGTTCCTCTGGGTGCGTATGTGTTTAAGGAATCCCAGGACATTGACTGTTCCCTGGTCCTCAATCTGCTTTAACATGCTGTCCAGGACGATGTATGTGCCCGTCCTTCCAACCCCAGCACTGAAACCACACGCAGGAGAAACAGCTCACCATTGTCCCAAATATCAATTCTAAAAGCTCCCCTTTATTAGATGTTGCCATAAAGGCCATTGACGGCACTCACGTAGAGATAATCTAACTGAAGGTAAAACTATCACAGAAATATCTGGGAAAACCCTGATGTAGATGAATTAAATTGCGTTTTCGGAACTCACAGTGCAAAACGGAGCCAACCTGACAGGGAAGACGAACCCGGGGTTTTCACGGGGCTTACCTACAATGCACCACCACAGGGCCAGCGTCGACAGGCCTAGCCAGGGATGACTTCCGCACAAAGGAAAGTACGGGCAGGGCATACTCTGGAACACCCATGTCAGGCCACTGAGTGTAGTGGTACTGGAAGACAGTCCGCTCCTGACTCCGATCCTTCTGGGAACCCTGGGGTCGATGGAGGTTGGAACTTCATTAACGGATGGACGCCTCCATTGGACAAAATGGGGCTATACGGAGTCGTTTACATGAACTGTTGTAAATAAAATGTATTGTTTTCAAGGTAATTACTGTTGTAGAGGGAACTGACCTTTTTGACGCGAGTGTTTCTCAGACTGAAAGTCCTCTGGGTGTGGTAGGCCAGAACCTTGGTGCTCCTCAGCGTCACGAGAAAGCCCCCATAATCCTCCTGGTTCTCCTGGGGCCAGTACTGGTCACATTTCCTCTGAGGAACACATCGGACCACCACATGCATCACTTTCCACCCTGCTCTGACGGCTCAGTCGATCATCCTTCTGTAATATTGTCTCCGCTGAACAAAAAACGTCTACAAGCTCCACAGAACACAAACATCAACAAGCTCAACTGAACAAAAAACGTCAACAAGCTCAACTGAACAAACATCAACAAACTCAACTGAACACAAACGTCTACAAGCTCAACTGAACACAAACGTCTACAAGCTCAACTGAACAAACATCAACAAACTCAACTGAACAAACATCAACAAGCTCAACTGAACACAAACGTCTACAAGCTCAACTGAACACAAACGTCTACAAGCTCCACAGAACACAAACGTCTACAAGCTCCACAGAACACAAACGTCAACATGCTCAACTGAACACAAACGTCTACAAGCTCAACTGAACAAACGTCAACATGCTCAACTGAACAAACGTCAACAAGCTCCACAGAACACAAACGTCTACAAGCTCCACTGAACAAACGTCAACAAGCAAACGCCCGTG
Source organism: Hiodon alosoides (assembly GCA_025775065.1). Lineage (NCBI taxonomy): Eukaryota > Metazoa > Chordata > Actinopteri > Hiodontiformes > Hiodontidae > Hiodon > Hiodon alosoides. The sequence goes on from JAOYSI010010156.1 coordinate 9,799, forward strand.
CTGACAGCAGGCACGGGGCCCCTGGAAACGCGTCTCACTCACTCGGCCTTTCTCCACCAGGTTGGTGATCATGACGATCACTCCCACGTTCTGCTCCCAGACCATCCTCCAGAAGTCCTCCGTGCTCGCCTTGAGCGGACCCTGGGCCGCGATGTAGGCTCTGGGTTTGTTAAATCCCTGCGGAGATACGCAACATGCTACAATACCCTACAGGTGTGTTCCAGAGTATTCTCTGGAACAGGGTGGTTCTCCAGCCTCAAAGGGGAGAGAGTGGAATCCCATGTTTTATGAAAGCGCTTTTCTATGATAGTCCACTGAATCAAGACTCACTGTAGTAAACAAGATATTGCCAACAGCTTTGATGTGTACCTTTTAAAAATTAAAGATGATTAGTCAATAGATCTATTAATCTATATTCCCGTATATAATCTATATTCTGATTTCTAACATTACAGTAAAATACATATGCAAAGTAATACATTAGAATAAAGATCAACTCACGTCAATGTAGTTTGCGTTAATGTAGTCTCCGCTCCTCCCCTCTTTGTCAGAACTGGAAGAGAGTCTGACCCGACTGTGATCGTCTGGAGCAGATTCAAAAAAATCAGTCACAACCCCACTACTGTCTGTGTGTTTGTGTGTAGACACTGAGAAACCCCACTACTGTCTGTGTGTTTGTGTGTAGACACTGAGAAACCCCACTACTGTCTGTG
>JAOYSI010010157.1:0-13726 GCA_025775065.1 Hiodon alosoides
ATTTCATGTCAATAGCACCTTTGGAAATATATTTACTGAGAAAAATGGTGACGTGTTCAATATTTATTTCACCCGCTATATATATATATAACACAACATCATTACCACAAAGTAATAAAACCCCTGGATATAAAAAAATAATAATTTAAAAAGTGTGTTATTCACATGAAGCTAGCTTCAAAGCGTTACATTTCCTTTCATTTCCCTCTAAAGAAAATTAGGCCAAATAAAAAGCAATTTTGGATTTCAATTTACAATTAGCAGACAAGTGTAGCTAATTTACAGTAATCCCTTTGTTCATAATCATTCATATGACAACAAATATAATGTCCTCATTTTTCACTGAAATCAAAAGCTGCTGTTCAGATGACCTTGTTTAGCTCTATCCAGTAGATCTGTGACCTTTAAGGACATCTTTTGGAAACATTAACTGTTTACATGCTGAATATGCTGTCCCAGCAAAATGAAAAGGGGGTAGGGAGACCGAAAAAGTGAGAGTATGAGATGGTGTGCACATCCTGAAAAAAGACCCTATTGGCTATTAACATTTTTAAGAACACAAAATGAATACAGACAGCCATAAGTTTGAAGTGACAGTCACCATTCTGTGCAATATCTGTGAAATGCAGCGCTGCAGACAGTCTTCCGGGTTATGAATTAACATCCACTTCATCTTTGCCACTGAGCGTTTGATCCACAGAACAGATACAGCTTTATGTTATCAGTTGATTGAATCCATCTGCTATTTCCCCAAAAAATAATAAGAATAATTAGTTTATAATTACCCTAGCCTTTTTGAGCCGAGACGCTTGAGAATTTCCATTCGATGATGAGATTCAAAGAAACTGAAAACACCTCATGAGTTTTAAACGGTTGAAAACCCAAGGAGCTCCTTTTCTGAACCTCCTGTGAGAGCTGCGTGGTCTGCAGAGAGTAAAAGAGACAGGAGGCTTGATGGCAACTGGGATTGGAAGAGGCGAGTCACAGCTCCTTATTCTGGAAGGACTGAAGGATTTGGGGAAGGATTCGCAGAAGGATTTGGGGAAGGATTCGCAGAAGGATTTGGGGAAAGATTCGGGGAAGGGTTCATAGCGATGAGCCAACATGGAATTTGGCAACTCAGGATTCCAAAAAAAACCAAAAAGAATTACAGATGAAAACTATGATTGCAGAAATTGTATTTCGAAGAACAAAACTACATCTAGTTCTTTACTTCGAAAATGCAGAAAAAAATCACTGCCAACGCCTATATAGCCTCAAACTAGCAGTTTTATTTGATTGCTAAACAGAAGTCCCTTTAGCAAAAACAGATGGTCCAATAAGAAGAATATAAAAAGATGGGCTTTTGAACCAATAAGACCCCCCCCCGCCACCCCCACTAAAAGTACGCCATTCTCAGTTTGTTTTTGATTTTTGGTAAGGAACAAAAGCAGGTCGGAAGAAAAGAAGGGAACATACTTCTGCGAGAAATTCTGTAAGAAAAAAAACAATAATGGAAACGGCACAAAGGAAATGTCAGATCAGTGAAAACCCTAATATGATAAGCTCCGCAATAAAGTCTTTAAACTCCTGCCATGCAATGTGGGGAAATTCTTCTCTTGGCATTCTGCACTCACAGCCAAGGACATTTGAGTATGAGGCCTACCTATAATCATGAATGTACTTCTACCTCCACGCAGAGAAGATATTTTCAATCAGATTAGGTTCTAGGACTTCAATTAATATTCAGCTTTGATAAATGGAAAAAGACCTGGATAATGGTATCTACTTAGCGATCAAATAAATGACAAAAGCAAATATCAGACAGAATCTGACGCTATCATGTGAGTATCTGGCGCCATCTCCTGGCAGTGTGGTATCATGCACTTTGAAACTTTGAAACTGAAATAATGTCTGTATCTTGGTCTTGGTCTTGATCAAGAAGGCTTCATACTGACGGCAGTTAACGTCTATGTCAAATTATTTGTCTTTTCAAGACAATACCTGCCTGCCTTTTCGATTACTATGTTGTATTATAGCGGAGCCATTACACTTACAGGCGTACCTTGCAGTAATAAACACACTCACCTCCGTCCAACAGGTTGCCAGTCAACTAGCAATGCACATGTCTACAGGCTTCTTCCTCAGAACAGTTAACACAGAACTAAAAATTGAGACTCTTTCGCAAAAGGCTTTAATTTTCTCACAACATTAAACCTATGCTACAAAACTGTGCATCTTGACAATGAAACCTATTCAAATTCACATAATCAACCACTGAATAACAATACTTGTCACATTACGAGTACTTTTCGATTGTGGTCTCTAGTATACACAGTGTATGCTGTGTGGATAGGCTGGGCAGTTACATGAGAGAACCATTTTTTCAAGCCCAAGCCTTTACACATTTTGATGCAAAATCTTGAATTCAAAATTCCCGACTCAGTCGCAAAAAATCACACGTTACAAAGTATTGTAACGGGGATGGCAAGCAGCGCTTCCCCCGCCAATGGGCTTTAGCCATCCCCGAAGGGGCTGCTGGGAAGCCTAGCTCCCGAACTGTAAATAGTGTTAATAATGTGTCTTATGCTTTGTGCTTTCCTTAATGTGATGTGTAGTAGTTTAGTTTGGTTGACTATAACTACTAGTGTCTTTGTGGTTGTGGGTTGGGTCCCTCACCGTGGGCTTTACGACACAGATTAAGATGAGGACGTGGCCTTCGCTGCCGATTCAGCCGACCGGACACGGGACTTGACCTGCCGTTGGTGCGGAAAGAAGGGCCACGTAGCTCGAGTCTGCCAGGCGCCGCAACCACGGCCGTCGGGGAAACTCCGCCGGGAGGGCCTAGAGGAGGGACCGCCCCCCCGCAACTTCACTCCCTCTGACTCGAGCATCGCTCAGGACGGCCCTGTTGAGGTGGGCCGGATCGGATAGGGCCGCAGTCTGTACCTCTCCTACCAAATAGAGGGGCAGACTTGTCGGGGTTCTCACCATCCCTGGAGTGAAGCAGGGGGCTACAACACTTACGGGAGAGAAGGCACAGACGCAGGAGAGTAGCCAGTTGTGGGTGGAAGTCGGGGGCCGGCGGTTTCGACATCGCTTCTGGCTGGCCCCGATCCGCGAAGCCTGCATCTTGGGGTTGGACTTCCTCACCAGCCTAGAGGTGCGGCTGGACTTTTGTCTACCGCGGCTCTCATTCCCTGGCGGCAGCGTACCCCTCCTCGCTAAAGGTGGCAACGAGGGGACCTCCCGGCGCGTCGCCACGGATGTGGCGGCGGGGGCTCGACACTGGAGGAGGCGACGAAAGCAGCCTCCCAAGAGTCGGCCAATGGCCCCCGGTCTGGAGATGCCGCTGGGGGAGCTGGCCCGCTTGCTACCGAAGACCCGGAGATCGGACCGGTCCTGCAGTGGGTGAAGGAAGGGCGTCTTAAATCATCTGTTCATTAAATCTTTCCCACACAGAAGGAACATTTTTTCGACCATTTACAACTGAAGGTGTTAGTATTTATCTGCATTTGCTTTTAAACCATTTGGGTACATAACTTAAAATTTGTGTTGGCACCACAAACACCGCTATGCCCGTATCCCAGTTATATATCATGAAATGTGTAAAAAAAGAATGTAGTAAGTTTGTTGCACAGGTCCTGTGATCCCAGTAATTCGATTTTCCTTCTTGTGTGGGGAAAATTTTATGAATAAAATCAATAGAATATAACTAATTAATACAATAAATAAAATATTTAATAAAATATAATTTATTAATGAATAAAAATCGCACAATTTAGGAAAATTTAAATTTTATTTTGAAAAATAATTAAGAAATTAAGAAAATGAATTTCATATTTAATAAAATATCATAATCTATCAATGATATTTTATTATATGATATTATTATTTGTTTTGAATTAACGCACTGAGGCACACTACATGATGTTTCTCGAGTCAGCCATTGCTGTATTGAAGTAAGATATCGCCGCAGCGGCCATTCCCGGAAGCAACAAACCTGGACGTGTGAAAATGGCAAGATTGGCCAATTTCACAAACAGCATCAGTGCAGTCATCATTGGCCAGCACTCTGCTATCAACACTAGAGGGCGACATTCTGGAAACATTTGCATTAGCACTACAATATCTGAGGAGAGAGCTCTAGCAAGAAAGCCAGTGTTGGCGCCCTACAATTCTGTTCTAATAGTGTAGGATTACTTAAACTTATCTGCTTGGTAAATGTCTTCAGTGTTTTTTTGTGTGTCTAAGTCACCCTCTGGTGACTCTTTTGTGCAGCTTCCGTTACAGTTATCAAGTGATATGTTTTTGTTTGTCTTAATTTTTGGACTGTATTTTTAGATTTAAATTTACATTTAGGTTAAAGTGGAGTAAGAACCCTGAAGATTCACTTTTTAGTTTTTTGTTAGATCCAGAATCAGGAGACTGTGAAGACAAAGAACAGGGGCGGTTTAGTCTTCCACAGGCCCTACTGTAGCCTGCTCATGCCTACTTGTCTAGTTAGTAGTAAGTTAGTTTTTAGATTTTTAGTGAATATGTTATAGTTTTGGCACAATTTCTGGTTCTTTGCTCAATTTATTAATTCTGTGGTGTTCTTATGTTCGTTGAGATTGGCCCTCCTGTTAATATAACCACTTGGTAACACATGTTATATCATTATGTTCTAATTATTAAAGTAAATAATTCCAACATATATATTGATGTCTGGACTTCTTATATTGTGCCTGGTTCCTACAAAAGCGAGCAGGTCAGCCCGCCTGAGACATGGAACCAAGGGGACTGTGGGCAAATGGAAATGAATGGTTTTGTAGGTTTAAGGACATTTGTCCCTCTTCCACTATTATCATACTAAAATACTTAAATCCATATAATTAGTACATTTCGTCAGCGTCAGTTACTTTTTGAAACATTTTAATCTAGTGATTGACCTTGGTCTCCAAGTCTAAAAATTGATATTTAACTTGCCTATTATTTTTGTTCGGGATCATCCCCCGTTATTGCGCTACTGTGTGTGCTAAAAGTATCCTAAAATTTAGAAAATAATAACGATAGCAAAATATTTTAAATAATCAAAATTCTTTTTAATTACTTTGATTGTGTACAGATGCGTTCATGCGACGATGTAAAAACACTTTTTCACTTTGCCTCTAGGTGGCCCCACTCCGGCGTTTAAATAAGATCCTATCCGTTGATGTGTGCCTGTCAGTCAATTCGGGACTGTCTGGGGGCGTTTCCCAGTGGCTGCTGCCACAGGTCTTTTTCAGTTCGTTACCATATAGTGAAGTGTGTTTAAAAACAATTCTGCCGTGGATGTGTAAGAACTTTGTAATTTGCTTTATTCTACCACTATAACCACAGATAAGCAGTACTAATAAGCATTAACACTGCTTATTTAGTTGTCAATTAACTTTTATTAAGTTCAATGATAACTCGTATGAATAAGCTGTACATTTGTATATGCATGTTACTTATTGTCCGTGTTTGTGTCCGTGACAACAATATTTATTTGCAAATAAATGATCGGTAAATATTGATGTGTAGCAATATAAACGCAATGGCGACGATGGCTTTCCATAATCGTGCCCTAAATGGCGACGGTAAGATTGGAGATCTGGTGATCGCTGACAAATAAATAATCAGGAGGAATTATATTACAGTCCGGCCACGTACAGTTCTGAAGATTAATACGAAAATCGCCCTACTTCACTTTCTTTTTCCACAGAAACTGGGACCGTTTCGTCGTCCTTTGGTTTGTGTAAAAAAAATAGAGCTGTTAATTATATAACTGTTAATTATATACCTTTTCAGGAGCTCAGAGTTTGTAAGTATTTTGCTGTTAGTCGTGTTTTATAACCGAAATACTTGCCATCGTTGTCATTGCTTCGCCTTGTCTACACACTGAGGTGGGTGTCTCTTTAAGAAGAAGCCGCGTAACGTTACGCATCTGCCTTCAACTGTGCCTTGTCTCCACTCAACTGGCTTTCCGACATTCATATGCACCCCCATCACCTGCCCCTTTCCTCGCGAGCAGTGGCGCGCTGCTCCGACGGAGTCGTGGGGGACGAGAATCGATGGGTGACCTCGGTGTGGTGGGCGGCTTAAAAATGGAACCCTAAAAAAGCCAGGTTGCACAGGTAAATCAGGAATAATTTGCCTTTATTTTATGTATCCATATTTCTGTTTGGTATTTTGGTATCGGCAATGCTGGTTAAACCATTATACTAGCTGTGGTATTGCTATTAGTGTATGTAGGACAAGCCAAGGACTAAGATTATTATGGGAATGGAACATTAGTGCAACTAAAATGGATGGGGGTGAGTTCTAAAACACGAAATACAAATGTGTATTGCGCACTTAATGCATATTCGGGTCGTTTGTATGCACCTCTTCTATTTGACCGTTTTGTACAGAGTTAGTGGTTGCTGCAGTGGTGATGCAGCGCTGGCGTATGTGCGTAGCCGATATTGTGCATGTGTCATCTTGTTCGACACTATCTCTGTAAAAATGATCGTCTCAGTCGCCGGTATTGTTTTGCTGTTTCTTTCGCCTGTTATTGGATTGAATGTCGGAAACCAAAACATTAAACACACACACGCGCGTTCAGGTAATCGTGTATCTGTATCTGATATGCATAATGGAGTGTACAGACCGTGTACGACGACTTCGGCTTAAAACAGCTGTGCACATTTTAATCACGAATACTATCGTTGTGATTTGGCCTTCCCGCAGCCACTGTTTGCCTTGGAGTTCACACTAAACCTTTTAAATTAACGTAGCCGTTTTTATTTTTTATTTTTATAAATTCATGACAGACCAGACGATTGAATTGCACTTAAGCATTATTAAGCTCCGGTCCCCTGTATTAACATTTTCATAGTGATATTTTGCCAACATACTAAACTTATTGACAATTTTTAATACGGAACGCACTGCACCAAGTCTGCATCTTATCAAAACCTTTACACTTGCGATATCAACTAAAGGCTGCGATGTGGGTGTTTTCATGCCGACAAGCTTATTGCGAACATGTGTATGTTATTGTTTACATCTCTAACTCCAAGTACCTTGCCTGCCGTTAAACGTAATTATGACCTTTCTTCATTTATGTCAATGCCACCTACTATGTGTATAATGATAAGCCTGCCTTAACGTGAGTCACAGTCTGCAGTAATAGCTGCACGTTATAGTGATTATTGAATCATTACTCTGCAGTCCCTATAATCCTTATACATCTTTTTTACTCAGCATTTTATTACCCTGCCATCTTGTCTAGTGAGTCCCAGCACTGTTTTTATCATTAAAGAATGATGCCAGTTCTAATAACTTTCTTCTTATTATTATTATTATTATTATTATTATTGTTAATTTAACACTTGTAAGTATTGATTTGGGGCCATTACTGTGAATGACCACCTGACAATCATTGGAGAGGAGAAAAAAAAGAGAAGGATCCCACAGCAGGAATACATCCGCAACGTCTGCATATTTTCCTGCTCACAACTCCGTCACCTTGCATTACACCTGTGTAGAGAGTCAAACGGAGGCTGCCTGCCATGACCAGACCGTGGTGTTGATGTGGTTTTTGCACCACCCGTGGCGTGGATCTTAACCAGCGTGCGACACGTTTTTGTAGTTCAGTTCATCGAGAACCAGAACAGTACTTTTTATTTTTATTTTTTATTACAGCTTTTGACACATTTTTCTTTACTGGCTAACATCATAATAGATACACAGATAGAAATGTTTTGATCTTGGCTGGCGAACTGTGTTTCCAAGTAGTTCCGATTGGGCAAGTTTCTCAGTTCATTCCTACAGATTGCTGTCGAAATGTGCACATGTGATAGTGTGGGATAAATCGGTAGGGCCAACGCCAGGGAATACTTTTTTTGTTCCTGATCACCAAACAATGACGCTTCGAAGGACGGGGGACTACAGGTACTGTTTAATTTGCATGTGGGGAGTCTTGAAACTGTTAAACTACTGCTGGTGATCACTAATCTTTAGCTGCATTGCAAGCCAGCTCGAAACTTTAAATAACAGCTATGTTTAGTTAACAGTACGTTACATGAATCTACTTGCTAACTATAACGTCGTGTTCAGTATTTAGCTAATGTTAGCTAGCAAGATTGACTATGGTGTCAGTTATTTTCAAGGTTCCGATGTTAGTGTGGATGAAATCAGGGATTAAGAAAAATTGTCAGAGGCACAGTTTTTAGTTCAAAGGGGCTTTTGTGTGAAAGTTTTACTTTTATTGTCTGGATGGTACAGTAGTACTGTCAGTACTGTATCTCGGTATCCAAGTCAGCTAACAATGTCACAGTGAATTCCCCTACTAAACACTACCAAGACTAACTAAATAGCTGAGAGCAGAATTTCCATTTTTTATCCTGCAGTGCCTGACCTTCTGTGCTTTTTTCATATGTTATCTATATATCTATATCTTTTCTTTAAAGTTATGCTGTATAAAAAATCTGGGCCTCCAACAGTTCTTTTGGGCTACCAGTGCTTGCTTTTTGGTAGCCCAGAGGACTAGCACACAAACTAATGATTTGTCCACCCCTGCATGGCCAAAAAACCAGGGGTTATGAACCAGCTCAGATCACATGGCTCATGAATTGGCTTTTGTAGTTGTCTCATTACTCCACTGCCTGGAGAGGGAACCCATAAAGCGCCCAGGCCCGTAAATGCTGAGAAGCAAACCCAGATTAACAGATCAAGTGAAGAACGGTTCATATTTAAGGTATTCGGATCCCACGAGTTGCAGGTAGAACGTTTCGCTACTTTGGCGCTTGCCCTTTCAGGGGAGAAAAAGTTGGGTTAGCGCCCGACTCCCGGTGGTTGCCTCAGCATGCAGCCCTTTGCTTTTTCACAGCCACGGATGAGGCACAGGAAACCTGAATTGTCCTTCGCGCAATGTCAATCCCAAAAGCAGATTAGTGTTTTAACCTGAAACACTCTTTTGCGGAGGACTTTGACTGATTTTGTCAGTTTGAAGCAGGTTGGCCTCCGTTAGAGGGCCTTGTAGGCAGCAGCCTGTAGGCAGTGGGTACAAAAGTTTTTCATATGTTTAGGAGAGTTGCCATGGGAAATTACCCTCGACCACAGTAAACCAGTTAATTACATTTCAGTCACTCAGCTATAAATGGGTGTCCATAAGTTTTGCTGGACATGGCACCGTCCCGTTTGACCGGGGACCGTGATGCGCCAGTACTCTTAAAGCGGATGTGAGGTGAAAATTAACCCCTTTAACCTTTTCAAGCCTGTGTCATGGACTTCGTTTTTCACAGTATATATGTGCACTAAGAAGTTTTATACAGAATTCTTTGTAGCCGTAGTTAACAGAATTATACTTCATGGCATGTCGTCTTTTCATGTCTTTCACAAAAGTGTCAACTCTACAGACAACAGGTTCATGCTGCCATTTAGCGTTAGGGCTATTTTTACTTTTTGTACCTGACTTGCTTTTTGGGTAGAAGCAGTGGTCCGGACCCTTTGCGGTACGTCAAATGGGTTGTACTTCTCATGCCTGTGAAAGATCAGTCCTCCCATGCTGTGTTTTCCCTGCTGTCCCACTCTGTTATGACTTGGTCTATGATGTGTTTGTTGTGTGGTGAATGTGTTTGTTGGTGCTTATAGGACAGCCTGTCAGCTGTTTAAAGAGAACCGTTGCAGATCCCTATTTCGCTACTTTAATTTAATTTGCTCAAAGCTTTTTGAGAGAGGGAGAGAAGAGAGAGAGAGAGAGAGAGAGCTGCCTGACGGTTACTCTGTGACTCATCCTGTCTGTGGTGAGCAGTAAGTCGTGAGCAACCCCTGCTGCAGTGTGCTGCACTCCTAAGGGACCCAGACAGGGGATTTTCACACACACCCTAAAGGTGTGCACGTGCACGCGCACGCACACACACGGATACAAAACCACACAGCTACAAACACAAGACACACGTCTACACAACATCTCTACACTTGCCGAACATCAGTTATGGGGCGTAGACCAAAAAAACACACCTTAAAAACCCTGGGAGCCAAGGTCACCCTGACGAAGGACGCGTTTATGAGACGTTCGGTGTCCAGGACGAACTGTGATGCAACTGCAGTGTCGCTGCTGCAGAAGGGAAAAGGGGGAGGAACAGACTGGCGTACCAGTGAAACGGACTGGGCTGTGTGTGCCTGATGGGGTGGGCGGAGGGCGGCATCCATAGAGCGTTTCTCTTTTACGTAGCACATCCATGCAAGCGTGTGTATGATGCTCATAAAGTATAGTTGTTAGACATCGCTCAATTCCAATGCTGTTGTGGGTAAACCTATCTGTTATGTCTATATTTAAGCAAGATAATCCTGGCAGATGTGAAATTGACTAGCAATGTCCTAGGGAATGTTCCTGCTGTCCAGAAAGGATCTTTTTTTTTTTTTCAGATGTGTGTGCGCGCATGCACCTGCATACACACACACTGAAACACGCACCTCTGTTTCTCCCCGACAGTAGCTTTCTGCTGTATGCTGTAATACGTGAAATACAAATTCAGCAGCTTCATTCCCCAAATAACCAAAGACAAAGGCAACCCTGCATGGTTAGAATTAAACAGTGAAATCAGTACTGAGATATTTTCCATGACTATATTTGTTTGGCATAGCCGATTTGGTGCTGCGGAGGTCGGATGTCCGATTTGGGGCATAATGCTGAACTGACAGCAAGCTGTTTTTCTTCAACAAAGTCACTGAATGAGTCTTTGTCAGCAGAAGGTCATTTCTGGTCCCGGCCGCATGGGGACTTTATTTAATGCTGTTTGTTGGCTTGGAACTCTCCCTGTATCAAGCAGTAACACAGTACGTCAAAATCAAAGCAAGTAATTATTCAGAATGTTTTAAAAATGTGTCTGCATGTGTGCTTCGGATTCCCCACAGCAAGTTCACCCAGATATAAGCCACCGGTTTCGGCCCCAAGTGTAAATAAATCAGCCCACCTAGACAGTCTGGAGAGGAGGCTCGGGAGGGAGTAACTTTCTGTACGGATTTCATTGGCGGAAATAACCCCTTGGTGTCATTATATATTTATCCTCCCAAGCCCCCTTCTGTGCTTTTCATATCTGTCTCCCATCTGTCCTGTTGTCCCCATATCTGTCTTTTGTTTTACCGTCCATTTTTTGTCCTGTACCTCATCTTTTCAGTAGCACAGCTGTAGACGGCTGATTCGTTTTGTTACTGCCCATTCTTAATTCAGCAAGCGTATTCATTTTTTTGTCTGTGTTGGTTTTTGTTGATGATTTCTGGCACTCTACATGTGATTCATGCTGTGCCAGGGATAAAACGTGACAATGTAGAACATTAGCATTAGACGAATTGGATCGTAATGATAATGTATCAATTTGTCAAGCACATGGAGAACCTGAAAATCATGGAATGGAACTAGATTCAAAGTTCCTGAAGCCACGATGTGACGTGGGCGGGCCAGACACTGGACGGCGTAGTTGGCGTTTGAGCGTTGGGTCTTGTCCTGACAGATGCCATCGTCTCCTGAGCCGGCTCCCGGACCAGCACCAGTAGCTATGCCTAACCACCGTCTGTCTATACCATGCTGAAACTCTGATGGCTTTCGCCAAGATCATAAATGAAATATTTCATTAAATCACGGTAAGCATGGAACCGGACCGTTATTTTTTCCAGTTGGCTAATTATTATGTTTTATGTGAGCAGTGTCTGTAAATCTAGCAGTTTAGGCCCTCCTGAGTGTCTCAGTCTGTGAAGGCTCTCGCTGTGTGCAAACTGAGCCTCACAATCTGGATTTCCTGATCGGGTCATTCAAATCTGATACAAGTTGTTGACGTCGGCGCAAACTCGACATCATCGAGATAAATTGCCAGCTAGATGTCGACGACTGCCTGGTCCACTCCACCCTAGGCGCAAGAACCGGGTCCACAAGCTCCCGGAGTTGTTTTATAAATCAAGTCATTTTTTAAATCATTTCAATTTAATTTACAATCATTAGAATTGCATAATTATATCTTTCAAAAAGTTTCTATTAGTTCTTTTAAATCTACTTTTGAACAATATTTGGGCATTTTTAGTGAAATCTCTATTCCAAGCATTGGGGTAATGATATAGTGGCAGTCTGATATGATTATTCATGGTCTTGGTCTTGGACCCCCATTGGTCTCAAAACTTGGGACTTGCCTCTGTCTTGACTCTGGAATAAACTCAGGAAAAAATATTAGAAGTTGGATTATATGCTAATATGCACCTGTCTTGCCACACGTTATTTGTATGCACTTAGTCCCACAATTTTAGTCCCATGAAACATGTATTATGGTAACATAATTATACATACTAGGTCAATTCATTGGAATCAGCAAACTGTTTAAAATTGACCAGAGGTTCCCTGGTTCTGTCAGGTTTAAAACTAGGAATAATTTACAATACAAAATTCTGCAAGAAACCGAGAAACCCACCAAGGGCCAAGAAGCTCTTAGCAAGTGACATACATCAGAGTAATAGGGGAATTAAGTACGACAGAAGCTTGATTTGACAGAGCTGAAACCATTAGTGCTGACTGAATGTCGATACGCGAATTATTTTAAAAGCCAAATTGAGGTATAACCAACAAAAGTAACTAAATGCTTTTTGTTTAATTCCTTTGGATTATTACAGTTTTGGACAACATTGCTGGATTTTAATTTTCAAAGATCAATTGAAGAAACCTCTAGTACTGTTTTACTGTACGGAAATGTTCTATGTGCTGCGTTCAGGCCTGTGTGGCTTTCGTAGAATACAAACATGACAAACTGAGCTTAACGTTTGATGAGATGTAAAACATAATCTGTGATTGTAAAAAAAGAACAAAAACATCAATTTAGGATGAATAATAACTTGCTTTCACATGAACCAGTGGGTGTGGAGTGGATATTGTCTTCTTTAGATGATACCCAGTTTTAACTTATCTAAGTCTCCCTCTTTGTATTTTGCTCTGCTTTTAATAGATAATTGTGTTACACGGCATGACTGACTGCCCGTCTTTTCCTTTGTGTTCCCAGGCCGGCCGCCTGAGAAGAAGAGTGCAGTCATACGGTTAGAGAGAGGCCGTCTGTCCCAATGTCTGCCCCTGCTAACCGCAAGTCCTCCGCAGGATCATGCAGGTACCTCACAGCCATACCCTCGCCTCCTTTTCTGCACCGAATCCCTTCGGCCCGTTCCTGTCACTCCTCTCTGCTTCTGTTTGACTTTCTAACCCCCTTACGTTATCGTCTCCCCGCCCCTGATCTCAGCTACCGGCTCGTTTTCTGGCCCCTTACGTTATCGTCTCCCTGGCCCCTTACGTTATCGTCTCCCCGGCCCAGATTTCAGCTACCGGCTCGTTTTATGGTTATCGTCTCCCCGGCCCTGATCTCAGCTACCGGCTCGTTTTCTGGTTATCGTCTCCCCGCCCCTGATCTCAGCTACCGGCTCATTTTCTGGCCCCTTACGTTATCGTCTCCCCAGCCCAGATCTCAGCTACCGGCTCGTTTTCTGGTTATCATCTCCCCAGCCCAGATCTCAGCTACCGGCTTGTTTTCTGGTTATCGTCTCCCCGCCCCTGATCTCAGCTACCGGCTCATTTTCTGGCCCCTTACGTTATCGTCTCCCCGGCCCTGATCTCAGCTACCGGCTCGTTTTCTGGTTATCGTCTCCCCGGCCCTGATCTCAGCTACCGGCTCGTTTTCTGGTTATCGTCTCCCCGGCCCAGATCTCAGCTACCGGCTCGTTTTCTGGTTAT